>CM076579.1:478564400-478694400 GCA_034641835.2 Pinus albicaulis
GGAGAGTTGGTCGTGCAACTATTAGGGGAATTTTGAGGTCTAAAATAGGCCTCCTAAGAAAAATGTACAACAAAAATATAATTTATAAGTACTAATAGGATTCAAGATGATGATGTCAACCATGGAGGATGATTCACTATTTTTAAGTAAAAGGGTTAAAATATTAAAAAATAATAAAATAATAAAACTACTTTTTCGACTCATATTTTAAATTTATCTCCCAAATTTTACTCAAATTTCGAGTGGGAGTACTCTTTGGATGAAAAATTTAATTCCTCATTCAAGGAGTACCCATGTTGCATACTTTTTATGGACCTTTCTATACGAAAATGAGAAATACATGAAAAAGCGTGATTGAAATCATGTGTTTCATGTATTTGTCATTTTTCATCTAGCAAGATCCATTGAAAGTATGCAACATGGGTACTCCTTGGATGACGAATTAAATTTTTCATCCAATGACTACTCCCATTCGAAATTGGAGTCAAATATTTGTGAGATAAGTTAAAAATACAAGTTTAAAACATATTTTTTTCTTTTTTCCCTCTAAAATTTGATTATGTAATGAAATATTATTTTGTTATTTCCACTATTGTTATATAATTTCCTTAGGATGCCCATTTTAGACCTCAAAATTCCCCCAATTAGTCCAGAGAAGAAAAGAGGCTCTTCAAAAAAACAACCACTTAGCTTAAGAGGAAAGATAAGTGGAGTCTTCAATCTATGTTGGTGTGTTTAGTGCCCGAGTGTACTAAAACACCGGTGCTTGGTAGGATTGGTTGCAACCTACAAGCGATGGTCATAGGAAAAAAGAGTTGTTAGCTAGTTAGTGGAAACATAATAACATGTAGAAAACTAGTTTATGGAACATAGTATGCTACAAACAAGAAGAGAAAACAAAAACAAAAAAAACATAAACACAAGCTCAATCGATTTAAACGAGCTAATAATATGAACAGAGAACTAATCCCCTATTATTAGCTGCTAGAACTCTTTCCCTATTATTAGCGGTAGAACATTACACACTTGTAGTGGATCCTTATATCTATGGAGCTCTAATACCCAGTGCAAGGAGGGCTTTCCCCTTGAGTTGGTACTGCAAGGCCTCTCTCTTCTCTTAAAGGATTTTAGGTGTTGGGTGTAATATTCCCAAATGGAGAAGTAGCAATACATTAACACAATAATGGAAAGAATAGTGAGTAAATCAACACACCATGATATGAGACGAATGTACAGCCATATTCTTAAACATATCAACAAATAATAGGCACAAGATCTTGAGGATCATGACTACTACATTTGGCGGAAATTCTGACACCTGTTTCTGACGCTTTTGACCAAATGTCGGAAATTTTCCCAAATTTTTTCCATCCCGCCCGAAACCGTCGCTATACTGACGTCTATAGAAAAGTGTCGCAATACCGACACTTAAACAAGTGTCTCAATTGTGACGTTTAAAGGAAGGCGTCGCAATTGCGACACCATGGCCCAAAGCATCGCTATTGGGACGACTCTAAATGTCGCAACTGCGACACAATGTCTAGGTGTCGCCATTGCGACGTTTGGAGGCACCCGTCTTAATAGCGACGCCTTTTCCGCCGTCGGTATAGCGACAGTTATTTTCGCGCTACATAAAAATACCAAACTTATATGGGTGCTACATAAAAATTCGAAACTTATATGCGCGCTACATAAAAATGATTTTATTGTTTCGTATTTGTCGCAATAGCTACATTAACGTTTGATATCACGCGTGCATTCGCCCTCTGCTCTTGCAGAACAACATTTGCCCTCAGCATTCGCGCTCAGCTCTTGCAGAACAACATTTTCCCTCAGCATTCGCCCTCAGCGTTCGCCCTCAGCTCTTGCAGAACAGCATTCGCCCTCAGCTCTTGCAAAATGGTAAGTTCTTACTGCAGGCCCTTCCTCCTATAGTAGGGTTGACTCTATTTGGGTTTTTTTGGTCAATTCCATTGGATTGTGTTAGGCTGTATGGTTCTCTATAGATGTCAAGAATCAAGATTCAATACCCTCTATTATCTTCATCACCCAATACAAGATTTAAATTTTTCCCAAAGAAACGCTTATTAATTTGGCGGCCATTATTTCTCCCTGCTTTAAAAACCCTACATTTAAATGAAAACAAGCATTGCATTTCAACTACAAAAATCTATTAGTGTTCAAATGTACATGTGTGCGACATTAACGTCTGATGTCACGCGCGCATTCGCCCTCCGCTCTTGCAGAACACCATTCGCCCTCAGCATTCGCCCTCAGCTCTTGCAGAACATGTTCGCCCGACGGTCGCCTTGAGCTCTAGCACGAACGGCATTCGCTCTCGACGTGCAGCACGAGCTCTTGAACGGCATTCGCCACAGGATTCTCCCTCAGCTCTTTCAGAACAGCATTCGCCCTGCATTCGCCCTCAGCTCTTGCAGAACAGCATTTGCCCTCAGCATTCTCCCTCAGCGTTCGCCCTCGGCTCTTGCAGAACAGCATTCGCCCTCAGCTCTTGCAAAATGGTAAGTTCTTACTGCAAACCCTTCCTCCTATAGTAGGGTTGACTCTATTTGGGTTTTTTTGGTCAATTCTATTGGATTGTGTTAAGTTGTATGGTTCTCTCTAGATTTCAAGAATCAAGATTCAATACCCTCTATTATCTTCATCACCCAATACAAGATTTAAATTTTTCCCAAAGAAACGCTTATTAATTTGGCAGCCATTATTTCTCCCTGCTTTAAAAACCCTACATTTAAATGAAAACAAGCATTACATTTCAACTACAAAAATATATTAGTGTTCAAATGTACATGTGTGCATCACTTGTGTAGGGTATTCCTTTTCCACTTTCACATTATCCAAGAATGTGTGCGGTATAGTTCATATTTTTTGTGATTTAGATTATCTTGAAAAAGGAAAGGTAAATTATTTCCCATGGAAAAAGAAGGTTTTCCCTTTTTATAGGTTGTTTGGACTTACGTGGAAAAATTTATGGTATGCCTTTCATATTATGTAGTTTAAATTTGAATTAACAAGTTATTCTACATGTAAATATAATTACCTATGTGATGTCCTTCATCACTAATTAAAATTATAGGGTTTCAATTTCCTAGACTCTAACTCATATGATGCTAAATTATAGGTTCTCATTGGTGGATCACTCTTCCATTGATTTCCTTTCCCTCTGGATCTTGTCATACTTTAAAATTCATCAATGATACATATATTATTTTAGGTATCCCAAAAGGCTTTATAGTAGAACATATTGTGAAGTTTTTTTGACACTTGAGGATTCTTTTTAGAACTACAACGTGGTCTATGCTATCGAGTTATATATCAAGCAACTTGTCCTTAATAACCACACTATGAGGTAGGTTCAACCAGTTTGAACTTGTTGGGACATAGCATATGAAGTTGTGTGATGAGTTATGGTGAAAAAAGCGAAGACACGTAATGATAGTTATTATGTTAACATTACTAGAAACATTTTCGAAATTATCCATGCTATCAAGATGTCAAAATTCCAGGCATTAGGTGTCAATACTCATAGCTAATAGATAATAATAATAATATAAAAAAATCACAACTTTATTCTTGAAATATGATTGTTACACATTGGTAACCTAGTTCATGAGTTATTATCACCCAAAGATTGCAAAACAAACTTAAAATATAAATTAAACCAACATGAGAATCCAACTAAGGGTTTCTCGACAAAATCATGCCATAACCTGGCATTTTGAAACCCAAATTTTAATCCATCATAAGTAATACAATGCAAACTCGGATGGATTTTCAATGCATGTTTGCATGCTACACTTATTCTCTGTCTAGATATCATTTTTTAAATGGAACCATTAGTCAAGCCCACAGTCCTTTTTATGTGAAAAATTTCAGCTCTATTTGAGCTCTTTTTTGCTCCACCACCTCCATAAAGTTTAAACATATGCAAACATATATCATGATATTGGAATTCCATTACATATGTATGTCGCGCTCCGGGGTCTTGGGGACTTCTAGGGGATGTTTCCCTCACGCCCCCTCACGTCCCCTCACTGCCCCTTTTAGTTTATGGTTTCGTGTTAAAAGTTGATGTGCCACTTAGCATATTTGAGAATCCAAGTGATTCTGATTCGGATGGTGACATGGTTGATCTTGATATATTCATGCAGAAGTTGGATGCAGAGACTAGTGGGGCATTAACTTGAGCATTTATGCTCATTTATCAGTATGATGATATCATTTGATATTCATATGTTATGTTTTATGTTTTATGTTTCAGACATAACTTATTTGCGTTTAAGTTTTATGTTTCAGACTTGAGTTGTAAACTTCGGTTTAAACTCTATTTTGAATCTTGATATAATATGTCATATGATATCTTAAACTTTATTTTCATTGTACATTGTTAGTAGTTACATTAATGATTATATAGTTACAAACTTACAAACTTACATGCATGATTGTATGATGTATGTTTTAACTTTCAACTTTTAAATTTGTTTCAATTATATGATTCATCATTCATCGATTTGTAATTTTATCATTTATGATTTATCTTTCATGATGCAAGTGTATGATGACTGTATATACATTCCTTGCAAAAATATAGTTACATTTTAAATATTAAATTTTATAATTTTTATGACCCCGACGTCCCCCCACGTTCCCTGAAAATTGGTAGGGAGCTTTTGCATAGGCCGCTCCCGCGCTCCCTCGTCCCCTCGCTCCCACCTCCAGGGGACTTGGTGGAACATTGCCATAAAAATATGCAAACATATATCATGATCTTGGAATTCCATTACATATGTATGTGCCAATGTTCCATAATCTTGCCCCATCATCAATTTAAGAAATTTCCATTGAATATCAAATTATGGAGGGGGGGGAATTTTTGCTGCAACATTTGGCTCAAAATCAGGGACCATCTTCGTATGAGGTGAATGAGAACTATAGATATTTTAAGAAGTAGATTAGTGCCTTTTCCTCTTGCCATGGAGTCATATACAGTCATCCATCACAAAAATTTGTCTTTTTTCATTCTCACCTTGAAAGTTGCAAAAAATCATGCCCTAATTGAAATGACACTAAATTTGAAAGATATAATAAAAATGCAAGCTAGAAGTGCCCTATTAATACAAAGGGAAAACCTTCCTACCTACCCTAATTGAGATAAATTTTGATTGAATAGGAAACATGATATTTCCTATGGAGTTGATCCAACAACTTGTTAAATGTATGGGACTAAATCATGCATTTGATTTCAAGGGAAACATGTGCATGAAGAGAAAAAGTGCAGAATTAATGGAAAATCCATACATGCCACTTATAAAAACTACACCGAAAGGTCAAAAAATACTTAAGGCCTTAACTTAATTTGAATCCAAAAATGACAAAACAAGATTAGTGAAAACACGAGAGTGGTGTGGGTGAAAAACATAAATAAAAAGTGAAGATACCTTTCCCCAAGATGCCTTTGTCACCGTTGTATGAAAACATGTTTTCCTTTCCCTTTATACATGCAAGTGAATGCATTATAGGTATGGTGTTTTCCCGAGATAGGAGAATCCTACTTAAATATATCATTCGTGGATTGAATGTTTGGGTGCCTTAATGTGCAATGACATGTTTCCAGGACTGAATTCAATGCAAGGCATATTTGAAACTCTAACTCTGTCTTCCGGTGTCTTATTAGAAATTATTTCAGTTTTCATTTTTTGTTTTCAAGTTAGATATTTTTTTCAAGTTTTTACATTTATAATTTTATTGCAATGTGGCAGACTGATCAGGGCAGTACAGGAACAACCCCGAGACGGGATGATCGCGGAAAGAGGCCAGCGGAAGAACATGTAAAGTGCCGGCATTGCTCTATCTTCAGGTATTTTAGTTATTTACATAATTGAAATAATATTAATTTTGTTCAAATATGCAGACACCTAGCCATGGTACGCCTGATGATTCCCTCTTTGAGGAAGAGCTTTCTTCATCCCTATCTCCAGTGTTGTTGTTGCAAAAAAAGGCATGAGATGCAAGGTCGAAATTTAATGCTTTGATAGACGCGCCTCAAACACCTGAAACAGAAGAGAGGATACAACATCTTATGAGGCAGCTAGAAAGATATCAGGTAATAATAAAAAGTCAAAAGGATATTTTTTTTGTTCTGCATGAGATGAATTGTGATAGTTTGATTTTTAATTTTTACATTGACTAAACTAACAAAAGTTCTTTTGTATGTAGCATTTTCTAGCATTTTCTGAACCCGATGTTGGTGGTAGTGGGACACAAGGGCAAGAGATTGCCCAACAACCCTCTCGTACACCTTCTACTCCTTTAGGTGCTAGCCAAGAAACACACCCTGCCCAAGCAGACACCCAGCCAACTGCTGAACGTGTTGGCAATGATGAGGCTGATATGGCCAACTACATTATTGCGTTTCTTGGAGCTACACGTGTCAGCTCCACAGGGACCATTAATGGCACGTTGTTGGTGAACGATGAAGGTGTCCCTATAAAGCACGTACAACTCCCAAGTAAATTTTAATATTTTAACTATTTCATGTACTTTATCTAAAACATATTTATCATGATTTTTATTTTTAAATTAATGATAATATCTTCTTTTTCTTTTGGTTTTATTCTATGCAGGAAACAATGAGTTCTATAGGATTCTGGAGAGCCATGCGTTGGTAATTTTTGGCCCAACCATACGTAAAGGGTGGAATTCCCAAAATTCCAACCTGAAAAAAGAACTTCTAGATTATCTAGAAGCCCTTTTTGGGGTCGGCACATTTGACAGAAAAGCGGTGGCTCAGGTAGCCGGCAAATATTTGAAATATACCAGGGACACCTATAGGACGCAATTTCAATTTAACCTTAGATATGAGCGTCCTCTCGCAGTTTCAGAGAGTGAGTGGAGAGCACTCATCCATGACGGAAAAGAGAAAAGGGCAAAGAAAGAAGGAAAAATTCCAACTGGACCCGCAAGGTAAATTACAACTTTAATTCAATAGCTTTAATTTTCTTTATGTCTAAAATAAAAGTGTGCTACGTCATGTCTGACTTCAATCTTTTGATGCTAGGTTGCCTGACACCTCAAAGGCAACCAAAGCTAGGATAGAGAAAAAGGGCCATCACAAGCTCGGCCAGGGTGGCTACTTGAAATTAGCTGCAAAAATTGTAATTAAGTAGCTAAACATCTTATAATTAATTGTATCGCCTTCCAACGTTTTTGTAATCCTATCAGATATGATTAAAAATACACAATCATATATAATGTAGGGTGATGACTTTGGAACAATAACTATAGAGGAAGATAAAAATATTGCTTTTCGTTTTGGCTATCAAGCTGTAGTTGAACGTCGCAGAAGCTTGGGGCAGGTCCCAAGATCTACAATGCCTGATAAGGTAAAACATTAACCTTTCAATATTTTTGTTTTCGTCCATAAATTTAATGTCTAACAACTTTGTTTAAATCAGGGAGCAACACTACCGACGAGGTAAATAACCCAGTTTTAGAGCCAGATGTAGATGATCCTCTCGTTCAACCTGATCATTGTAGTGGGGACCAGGCCGACAATGCTGCTATCAGTGAGGGCCGTGACGGTAATTAATTTCCACTTATAATTTTTTCTAATTATACCTTGATGGTTGTCCTTATAACGTTTTTGTTTAAATGACAGAGAATGTTTCCCTTGAGGATCTTACCACCAGAGAGGAAGACAGGGCAACAGTCCCAACGACGACAACTGGTGCACCAGGTAAATAATCTCATTGCAATTTTTTTTATTAATATTACCGAACTAGTTCAATGATATTTAAAAGCTGATAATTAAAATTTAATATTATCTGTTTTTGGAGGCGATGCCCCGTCACTGGATGAGACCAGACATCGTGACAATGCAACTAGGTCAGCGGCGACAATGAATTGCACAGGTAATAATCTCATTGCAATTTTTTTTTATTAATATTACCGAACTAGTTCAATGATATTTAAAAAATGGCAATTAAAAATTTAATATTATCTATTTTTGTGGCGATGCCCCGTCACTGGATAGGCAGACATCGTGAATACGCAACTAGGTCGGCGGTGTTGGTTGAAGGCCTGGCAGGACGAGCACGATGATATTGATGATGTAATTAGGAGCTTTTAAAATAGGAAGAAGAAAAAGAAAATTTGACAATGTAAAATATTGTATTATTATAAGACAAATATTGTATTATTATAAGACAAAGTTTCAATACTTTGAAAACAAACTTCTATTCCCTTCAATAACTCAAAAAAAAACTATTACACTACTTCCTCACTGAGAGGGATTACAAAATTATGACTGCTACAAAACGCAGTGCATAAAACCAACTCACTGTCTGTTAAAAAAAAACATACTCTGTCTCTAAAACACTCTGCTGTGTTTTTCCCTTTATATGCTTTGTGCATACACACTTAAAAAGTTACTCGGTTTTCACTTTTTACACCTTTGCTATGTAATAAAAAATTTCAAATATTTAAATACATAAAAAAAAAAACTACTTAGCTTTTAAGAGCCTTTTTATTTTTATATCTTGCAGGTTATATAAAACATATTATAATAAACCCTCTTTTTAAAAAAATAAAATTAAAACTAAATTCTATGGCCCACCTTTCATTTCGCATATGATATATATATAACATATGTATATATTAAACTATCAAAACATTAAAGAACCCTTTCCGTCGGACTTCAAAGTCTAAATAGATTGAATTTCAAACCAAATTCGCGTTCCAAAATGGGATGCTGACGTCTGCCTAATTTTAACTCGAATTCTCAATCCAATGTGCCCTATAAAAAATTCGGGTCCGGTTTTCAGGTTTTCAGATTCCCTTCAATTTCATGCGATCCAATATTAATGCTCCACGTGTCCTCCTTTTGAATTTAAAAAACTGTCGGGTAAATTTCTGTTTGTTTAATTTCTGGTTGGTGAATTGCGTTAATGCTGGTTGTTGTGTTTAAATACAATCCTGTACAGAAATATGGCTGCGGCCGTCTACAAAAAAAACTTGCAGGAATTTTAAATGCTGAATTAAATTTCTGGATGGCATGCAAGCAACCTCAAAAAAAAAAATGTTGTTGCTGCATCCGTCCTTCTGCTGCAGCAGTTGAAGTTAAAATTCAACAGCACAGGGTTTAATAAGTGAGGGTGTAAAGGTAACTTTTTGTCGATAGTACTGGATTAAGATCATCTATTCATTTTTGTAGGGTCTTATGGTGTTTGGTTTTTTAGTTTTGGGTTGGGCTTATTGAGTCTAAGATAGTTTTGAGTGAAAAAATTGCTATCATGTATTAAAAAAATTTGTTTCTTTTGTCAAAATTTATGAGCTTGTTAGGAAATACAAAATTGACAATGGTTGTATCTTAAATTTGTGGAAAATAATTTGAAATGAAACCTTTTTGTTTAGGTTGTTGCAGCAAGTGCAAACCCCGTTCAAATTACTAAGGGCATTGACAAGACAATAAAGGCCCTTGTTTCAGAACTCAAAATTTTGTCAAAGGAGGTAAACGCTTGCCTTTTGAGTAGGCTGGTTTTCCTTTTTGCTAATGGTTTGGTGTATCTAATTGAATTAGTTGCCTAAGGTATTTTTGGTTGCAAACTCCTTTTCATTTTTCATACAGTATTGGCCTTGTGGAATACATTTGATTGTGTGGTCTTATTAGATCTACAACATTTGTAGTTGTTTAGTCTTATGGCCGAGGTGCACTTTTATTATGGAAATAGTTGATGCAATATTGTCATTTAATCCTTACTGCGGGGTAGCATGTTGAGAAGTTTTTTGTGAAACATTTGGTATTCAAAATGACACTTGATCCTATACAGCATCATGCACTTGACTTCAAAATTTATATTCAAAGTGTGCCAGACAATTCTTGCAAAATTTCAAATATTTAGGTTGTTTTAAACCATTATCTTTTTCATGTATTGGATGTTGAAAATGTGAAAAAGAATTTGGTATGAAACCAACTGGTGAATAATTTCCAGCACAACAACCACTTCCAAGACATGATTTAGAAGTAGAACAAATGTGCTTATGAAACATAGAAAGATATCCTTGTTGCATTGTTAATGTTTGGCTAGGGTTATTTTTGGAGAAAATAACTCCTTATTCCTAGAATAGTGATCTTCAATACAAGTAAATGCCAGAGAAGAGAGATCATCGTGTGACACAACAAAACTGAAATTGGACCCCCAAGGAGAGTTGGTGTGTCTACAATCGCTCTGTCAGCATTTTCCCTTGGTTTACCCCGTTCTTTTCCTCCAGCCTGAGTCTTAATTGACTTCTTCTTTCTTCGGGTTTATTTATAAAATTCGTAGAATTTGATAAATAAATACTATCCACAATGGTTGGACTTTAATTTATATTCCCGACTTTATATTATCTCCAATCCTTATAACCAATGTTTAACTTTCAACACTTTGTATTTATACTCCACGTTTCTTTTTAAATAAATAACTTGTAATGAACTTTCGGCTCTATATTTCACCACCCGGCCTTACAACAATCACGCTCCAGACTTATGCTAATTATCCGCCAATCGTTTAATTAAACAATTTCATTATACTCCGGCCCCACCTATATATATCAATAACCAATCAAACACTCGTATCGTACCTGGCTATCCTCCGCACACCTTAGTTAACCTCAGGGCAAGTTCAACGTGCGACCACCGTCCGATGGCCCTTCTCCAAATCAACGACTCTTGGCAATTTCGCTCGGCTTCCAACGTCGGGCTTTAACGTGCGATGGCGTGGGTTAAACGGTTGTTTTTCGGGGTCACTTCGCCACGTGTCGCATTCCCTATGGAATCGCTCGCGAATAGGAAATACCGCCTACTCCGCAAAAGCGGTGCGATATGGGCAACCCGCTTTTGTGATTCCGCTTGTGGTTTTGGTAGAGGGCTTGACCACGGGTGCATGTCTAGTTCCGCTATCCTTTTGTTTGTTAACTCATGTCCAATCCTCGGGTCAGGTTCCAAAAGCACAACAATTTTGTCTCTTTATTAAGCGGGATTTTAATATGTGTATTATCAAAGAAAACCAACACAAATTTTATAAGATGGGATCAAACAAAATTGTTCTTAAGTCGAGCCCGCCAGACTTCAAATGACGATAAACCATAATTCAAACCAAATTCGCGTTCCAAAATAGCCTGCTGACGTCGGCCAATTTTGTGACGCGAATTTCTTATCAAATTCACCCTAATATTTTACGGGTCCGGATTTCCACTGCGCGAGCGGCCCAAACAAAGATCCGCTCCAATCAATTTCTGTCACGTGTCCTCAATAAAAACTTGCCCTGCTCCCGGCTGCGGGTGCATTCGATGGCGTTTAAGGTGATGGGACATGGATATGGCAATTTCATATCAATCGCATTAACATTTAACGTTGTTCAATTAAGTTTTCACATCAAAACTACATTAATTAATTTTTAACACTATTCAAGATCGGACCTCCACTCTTCTGAGCGATTCCGCACGCTCCAATTTGATCCGGCCTTCGGCTCTCATTATTAATGATCAAAGATTCATTATGACGGGCGTCCTTTGATTGCATTGCAGACGGGTCGACATAAAAAATGGCGTTTAGCCATGGTTTTTCAGACAAGCCGGTTGCTGGATTACACTGTCTGGTAACTGTGACGATAAGGAGAAGTGGCCAGCGGAACTTCTGCCTAGACTTTGTTGCATATTTCCATTTCTCTCGGTTCTGTCTCTGTCTGTCTTCCTCTGTTAATTGGAATTCTGCTTCTTCGTCTCTTGTGCCCACTGCGCCTGAGATTGCACCCATGCCTCACGTGCGTCATAGGATGCGTTGCCGCAGGGGGAGCACTAGAGGTCAATCCCGGCGCGCTCCCTCCAGCACCTCAACAGAGATGACTTCCGGCCAGTCCAGTGATTATTACTTAGGTCGATATCCAAATACTAGGAGTGGGCGGGGTCGGCTTGTAGCATCTGGCCACCGTATGGATTCCCTGCTCCTGGCTTCCCCACCGCTAGTTCACCTTCTCCCACGACGCGCACTGCGCAATTTTCCTTTGATTGCACTCTCAACCGCCCGCGAATCACAGCTGTAGTCACTGTGGTCTTCCGCGAGGAGGCCCAAATGGAGGAAGAATGCACCCGTCCGGCGGGTCTGAGCTCGGAAAAAGCCGGCCAGCATTCGGGCCTTCAGGAGGGGAGCCGTGGCATGCATGTGGAGGTAGCACCTAGCGATCTTGGACCTTCCGAAGGATGGTGCCGAATCGTGGAGGAACCAGCGGAGGAGTAGTTTGGTTAATTTGTTTTTCTTGCTTAGCAGGCCCAGTTAATTGGGCTGCTTTTAGTTTATTTTACTGTGCTGGACCTTTAAGTAATATTTTTGAATTCTGTAAATTAAACGTTCAAGACTGGTTTCCCCGTATGAGGGCAGTCTTCTTAATTTTTTGATTTTTTGATGACAAATTTGCCATGAGTATGGCCAGGCAATGTTTTTGACTTCAGTGTAATTTTATTCGCAATGTTAATAGATTAACTTTACTTTGAATTCTCACATGATTAGCGTTTTTCTTGATCTGTTCAAGGATTTTGGGTACTTTAATTTGTATTTGGAAAAATGGACGTCGGTACTCTATCTGTTGCTTTACTGTTCTACATACTACTATTTCACTTTCTTATAAATGCCTCGGGCATATTTGAATGCTTTCTCAGATTGTCGATAATATCCATGTGGACCGTTACTGGATTTTATATCATGTCCCTGTATGTGACATGGGGTATTTTTCTATCATTGTCAGGGGTGGGACTTCCACTTTTCTGGATGGATATTTGGGTTCCAATCTTCAGATGTGAAAATGTAATGACTTCATGGACTGTTTTACTTCATATAATATATTCAAAACAACGTTTTTTCTCTTGTGAAAAAAAAATGATTAATGTTTATCACTCCGCCTTCAAAACTAGCGATGCTGGTCTATGTTGCTGGTTTATTAATATGGTCTGATGGTATTTTTATATTTTAGACATATCACACTCCTCACATGATTAGCGTTTTCTCTGTTCAAGGATTTTGGGTACTTTAATTTGTATTTGGAACAATGGACGTCGGTACTCTATCTGTTGCTTTACTATTCTACATACTGCTATTTCACTTTCTTATAGGTGCCTTGGGCATATTTGGATGCTTTCTCAGATTGTCGATAATCTCCATGTGGACCGTTACTGGGTTTTATATCAAGTCCCTGTATGTGACATGGGGTATTTTCTATCACTGTCTGGGGTGGGACTTCCACTTTTTTGGATGGATATTTGGGTTCCAATCTTCAGATGTGAAAATGTAATGACTTCATGGACTGTTTTACTTCATATAATATATTCAAAACAACATTTTTTCTCTTGTGAAAAAAATGATTAATGTAAAAAAAAATGATTAATGTTTATCACTCTGCCTTCAAAACTAGCGATGCTGGTCTATGTTGCTGGTTTATTGATATGGTCTGATGGTCTTTTTATATTTTGGAAATATCACACTCCTCACATGATTAGCGTTTTTCTCTGTTGCAGGGTTTTGGGTACTTTAATTTGTATTTGGAACAATGGACGTCGGTACTCTATCTGTTGCTTTACTATTCTACATACTGCTATTTCACTTTCATGGACTCTTTTACTTCATATAATATCTTCACTTTCATGGACTGTTTTACTTCATATAATATCTTCACTTTCATGGACTGTTTTACTTCATATAATATCTTCACTTTCATGGACTGTTTTACTTCACTGTTGTAGGGTTTTGGGTACTTTAATTTGTATTTGGAACAATGGACGTCGATACTCTATCTATTGCTTTACTATTCTACATACTGCTATTTCACTTTCATGGACTGTTTTACTTCATATAATATATTCACTTTCATGGACTGTTTTACTTCACTGTTGTAGGGTTTTGGGTACTTTAATTTGTATTTGGAACAATGGACGTCGGTACTCTATCTGTTGCTTTACTATTCTACATACTACTATTTCACTTTCATGGACTGTTTTACTTCACTGTTGTAGGGTTTTGGGTACTTTAATTTGTATTTGGAACAATGGACGTCGGTACTCTATCTATTGCTTTACTATTCTACATACTGCTATTTCACTTTCATGGAATGTTTTACTTCATATAATATCTTCAAAACAACGTTTCTCATCTTTTAAAATTTAAATTTTTTTTTTTTTAAATTGAACCCTCCGTCAGTCTACCGACGCCTTGTAGACGTCGGAACTGCGACAACCCAGAAACGTCGGAAGAGAGACAGTATGAAAACGTCGGAAGAGCGACGTTCCAAACGTCAGACCATATATCGTCGGAATTACAACATCTTCCAGACGTCGGAAGAGTGACGTCCAAAACTTCGGACCACGTTTAGTTGGAATTGCGACAGTTTACAAGCGTCAGAAGAGCGACGCCAAAACGTCGGACCACGTTTAGTCGGAACTGCGATGGTTTATAAGCGTCGGAAGAGCGACGTCCAAAACGTCGGACCACGCTAGGTCGGAATTGCGACGGTTTATAAGTGTCAGAAGAGCGACGTTCAAAACATCGAACCACATTTCACCGGAAGTGCGACAATTTACAAACGTCGGAGGCGTGACGGTTTGTGAGACGTCGGAAGAGTGACGCTTGTTCGGAACGACGGAAGAAGTGTCGATAGTGCGACACTTTTTACTTGCGTCGGAACGGTGACGGCATGACAAACCACGGTTTTTCCGCCCCCAAAATATCGCTCTTGCGACGACTATGTGTCGGAATAGCGACGAATTGGCCGTCGGAATTTCCGTCAAATTCTCTAGTGATGGGTGAAGCTTTGTAGGCTATGCCTAGTCTTCTATGATCTATGGTAGATCTTATAGGAAAGGACACTACAACAGATGAAGGTCCTTCCTTGATATCAATAGAGGTAATTCTCTGCATTTCTGGGGGTTTTGGATTATCAACAACCCAATGTTATGGGAAACTTAAGTCTTCCCACTTGATAATATGATGTTCTAATTTTTGATTTTGTGCATGAGTTAGAACAACTACATTGGATTTTGATTCTCAGCTGGGATCATGGAGGACGTTAGGATAGAGAGTTTTGGTGTGTCGGAAACAACCACGAGTTTGGATAGAAATATTATTTCTTTTATTCTTCATATTAAATCCAATTGTTTAGATATGAAGTTGAAGAATACCTTTGATATGCTCATTAAATGTTTAGACAGAAAATTTCAGGTAGCAATCAAAATAAACTATTCCATTAGATAATGGACCAACCATACCTCCTATTAAGGAATATGAATACTTATTATGAGTCATGTATCTGACTGTAGCGAGCACAAAAGTATTCAGGCCTCTGTGAGTTAGGGCATTAATTCCTATTCTTATGCATCCCAGATGTAGATATTTAGTATTCAGATGCTTAGCTTCACTTTGAAGTTTCTTAGTATCAAGCAGATAAATTGTTTGTATAGAATAAGAGTTTTCTTGAATCTGAGTTATACTTTCTTTAATGGATATTCTAGTTACTGCTTTAAGGTAGAACATTGACAAGTCAGAATATACTTCTGACGAGTCTATACTTGGCAGACACCATTTGGGTGCAGGCTGACTCTCTAAATATTCAAGTTCTGTAGAGTTTATAATATTTTTAGATGATGATGCAAACATATATCTTAATGGATTCTCTTCAATTTGTTCTTCAACTTCAAGCTCTCTGAAAGAAACTAATCTTCTATCATTTTCCATTTCTATCAAGTTATAGATTTGAGTACTAACTGCTATGAACCAGATGTTACTGGCTCTGATACCAATTTGTTGTAGGGGTTTCAACACGAAGCTTGATCTTGACCAATCGACCTTATTGAGTTTCTTTTCTGTGAGAATTACACAAACCTTTACACGAACCTCTGGTCTTTCACACTTTGGAGTCCTTCACACGACCTCCTGCCTTTAATGGACTGGTGTTCCTTAGACCTCGATGAACCTTTGGCGAACCTCAAGTGAACCTCTTGTCTCACAGATACTACCTCAACAAACAGTTTTAACACAGGCGGAAAAATAAAAATGCACTTAGATAAATGCTCAACTTAGAAATGGATACTTATTTTATTTATGAAATCTTTACAGAGAGAAATTCTATAGATCCTTCCTAGAGATATATTGTTCAAGCATTTATCAGATGTTGTGACTTGGTAAACAAGAAGCTATGTAGATGGTCATGTCCTCACCACACATTAAGCTTTGGTGTACGACAATAGGTTAATATTGGTTAATGTATATGAGTTCAATACAAGTGTTTAATGCACTTTGAATCAACATGATAATAATACCTTTCTTATATATTAAATAGGATGGAACAATGCAATTGTGAATTTATTTCAAGTTTATTTTTCAAATAAGTGGTTATAATATATATATATATATATATATATATATATATATATATATATATATATATATATATATATATATATGTTATTTTAGAATTAATTTTAAATATATGAGAATGGGAAGGAATTATATTATTTAATTTGTAAATTTATATATAATTATAATTTTGAAAATTTATTATTTTAAATTTTAATTTAAAAAAAAATAACATATAAACTAATATAAAATAAATTTTACCATGAAGTGTACACCAATAATTTTACCCCATGAGGTGAGACGAGTTGGTTTGAGTGGGGTTTTTTCACGACCCTATACTTGTGGTACTCTTTCAACCATGTATAGTTGGTTCGACACCACTACACTTTTTCTTTTTACCTATACTAGAGTGTATGGAATATGTCTATCTTCAACACTTAGTCAATTTTCCAAGCAAGTGTTCTTTAAAAATGCAGCGAAATAAGTTATATTCAATATTTAATCTTTCACATTAAACATTCATCAACATCACACAAGTATGCCTATACATGCTTGGGAGGGGAAACTCTTGTAAATTTATAATAATATCAATGTACAATATGTTACAAAGTACAAGTTTTACAAAGATGTACTACCAAATGCCTTAACCTACACACTTAACCAATTTTTACCCAAGAATGTGCCAAAATCGTGCAACAACCTTTCTGCCACTTTCTCGCACTATTATTCCAAGGAAACCCCAAATTTGGTCTCACCAAACGCACTCTGCATGTTATGCCTATTCTTCTGACCTACTCAACTCTTTCTGCACGTCCTGGTCACTTGCGCAATATTCTTCACGACTTGGGTCACTGACTGAACTTGTCTACACGTAACGCGCTATAGCGTGACCCTGCTACATGAGTTGTTGACCTGTCTGCACAACCCAACCTCCTCTGCACGATGCACGCTATGGAGTGACATTTTCTACACCCGCTGTCCACTTGTCGAGTTCTGCTTGACTCACCCATGCCCTGCACGTACATTGAGAACTTACCCAACTCTCCACAATCCTGCCTGCGCTCAACTATATAGTTCTCCTGTTCGGCTGTCTGCTCGCGGGTCTGGACGACCCGTGCATGACCTACGACCTGATTTGACCTTGCCTGAATGCCTTTGAAACCGAGTCTAGAAGAAGTATTGCTGCCCGCTGGTTCCTTCCTTACTCGCCCTTCATTCGACTTGTTCCTTTGCTGCCTTGCGATGTGAAATTTGAACTTCTATTTGATGCCTTAACACTCCCATGCCACCATTTATATATATAATGTATCATGGTCCCAAATCCACCAAGGTTCACAACTGTTCAAGGTCTATTAGCTCACCATGGGTCAACCTACAAGTTGGTCATCACGTTGGCCCAACACATATATGCCATCACAACTCTACGATTCCAACATAGGTCGCTTGTGTCATTCAGGTTGGACGTGCCACCCATTCACCCAACTCGCCTAATCACCACTATAAACAAACAACTTGCCCGGTTGCTATGGATGCACGCACACTCACTTGACACCCTTACCCAATTCACTCACAAAGTTGCATGACTCGCCCAAGGGGTTGGCACTCACTAACACGACGCGCCCGTCTTGTGCGTCCAACACCGTCACACCTTGCTGAATATCTCCCCTATTCGTCGCATTCACCCGAGTTGGTCAATACGGGCACCCGTCAAACATGGGCATGCCCGATACAACCCGGTCGCACATTGACTCAAATCGTGGGCCTCAAATCCTCCCCCACTCTAAATAAGGTTGTCGTCTTCGAAAACTCCATCACATCGTTGCAAAGTGTCGCTAGCTCAACCATCTCCAAAATTTCCATGGTGCCCATCTCTGTTCCATCATCACACAAACCACCAAGGCTCATGAATCCATATACATGCATGGATAGATCTCCTCAATCCATGATCATCAACCACACCCATCACAATCTCCACATGCTACCTCCATCGTGGAAAGTCAATATCTCCAACTGAAGTGACATGTTATCACTGCAACATATATCGTGTCAACTCATCATGTATCTCAATATCATCATGTGAATTTGTTGCCATGATACTCCAACATAACTCGAACACAACTCCGCACACTGCTATAGCCCCCATGAATCGAACTAGTTGGGTGATCAATCCAAACATCACATTCAAATCATGAGAATGCACATCCTTATTCCATCGTCAGTCGTTTATCTAAAATCCTGTCACATCATCAACTCAATCAAGAATCCATCTCATCTCTATCCAAATAAGCCATGCTTAGGTCCATGAAGTAATCCTCATCTCATATGAAACATGTTGTCCATGATTCTAATGCCCATGTGCTATCTTCGGTCAAGTACCAAAGTGGATACATCCAAAGGCCCCTTTGTGACAGTGGTGTAGTACTTCCCATCAATGCACTGCACACACCCACCTCCAAAGGTCTAGTGCAAATCAAGGGCCAAGAAGTTTCCTCACTGACTCTCATCCACCCAAGTATCAGATTGATGCTGCGCCCTCAAGTACTCATGCACAACAACAACCTCCTCCTAAGTACATCCAAGCTTTCCAAGCTTCTCCCTTATCAACTGAAAATGGTATATTCCCATAGCATATCTTCAAATTTCCATAATGCTAGCCAGGTATCTACCTGCATAATCCTTCCCCGGGCCTGCATTAGAAGAAGCACTCAGGCCTCCTCTCTCCATAACACTATCACGGTGAAGATCCTTGGTAGGAGTTTCAACTTCATGTCTAAGAAGGGGAATCACCTTTCCACCTCCATCCTTCTTTTGCTTCATAGATCTTGCAAAAAATTCAGTCATGCACTTCTCCTTTGTTGTTTGAGTCATACATCCAAGTTCCCCTTGTTCCATATAGTCATGTATCACATCAGGTTCCTTCTCATACAAAAGCATCAAAGCAATCCTTGGTTGATATCGTAAGTGACTCTTCCTTGTCATAGGAATGGTCATGGTCTTCCCATCAACTGTAATAAGGAGTATTTCATGATCCACCATTGGTATGGCTTGTGCTACAACAGAGAAGTCTTGCCCCAAAACCATAGCATGATCATCCATCTCAATCACTCTCAAATCCAACCTTCCAAACCATGAACCCACTCTCACTTATGTGTTCTTCAAAACACCATTCACAACTTTCATACCAAAATTGATTGCTTTGAAAGAACTAAAATATTTCTCCATTCTAGCCTTCTTCTTTCCAAAATATGAAGCTCCCTTCCTTCTAAGGAAACTATGCATAGCTCCCATATCCACTAAAGCTGCAAACTTCTTTCTATGTACGGTTACCTACATAAAACTCAACTTCTGGGAAACTTCATCTTCACTAGTTTAGTCTTGCATGAGTGATCGGAAAATGAATTGTGGGAAAAAATTTGCTAAAAATTCAAAGTGCTCAAAATCGCTCAAATCCAAAAAAATCGCGAAGTGCTCATCGCCCTGATTCTGGTGCACTTTGTTTCATCGAAAAATGACTCCGTATGAGAAAGTTAGAACTTGATGTTTGCTTTGTCAAACATGTGAATTTAAAAAAAGAGTCAAACAGGGTCAAAGGGGTCAATTTATTGGTCAAAATTGGTTTTACTCCAGCCAATGGTGTGTTGACACTTGTCAGCCTATGGTTGGACCGAATTTCTGGCTAGATGGCAAATTTTGATTGGATGTTGGTTTGAATGAATGATGTGATGACACGTGACTCTTAAATATGTATGCAACCACTTTATATTTTTTGTTAACTAAATATTATGGTGGGGGTAAGTGGGGCCAGACCCTTACCACAAGACCACGCCTCAAAACCAAAGGCGGGAGTTCCGACTTAATGCGGAGGTTTAAAAAACTAAACCCCACTTTATTAAACCATTTAGCCATGATTAAAATGCGATTACGTTGGGAGTAGATTAAGCATGTGGTTAACGCTAAGTGCGCTTAACTGCTCCTTAACTGCACTTATTTGAAATTTAAACCAGGTTTATCTTTGTGGCAGAGTTTTTGGAGTCTATCATTTTCGGTGGAACTCCCAAATTAGCGGAGTTAACTAGAGTTAATCCAATTTTGGAGGGGTTTGCTAGGCCAAAATTGATTAGGCCATAACTCGAGAAATATTTGACAAAATTGGGGTCAGAAAGAGTCTATCCTAGCAGATTTGGATGCTCTTAGTAGTTTGGTGCAGGTTTTAGAGGCAAAGGAGCACTTGTGGGAGTGGTTTTTCTCGTTTGAAGATTAAAGATGCCCAGGGCCACCAGGAGAGGAGGTCATGTCTGCTTCACTTAAAAACCATTATCAGAGCCAAAAGAGGCTACTTAGGGGTTTTTGGGTCTTCTGAATACATTGGAGCACTATAGGTGCATGTAAGAAGAGAATTAACCATTAATCCAAAGAGGGCCAAGCCATTGAAGCAGGTCCAAGGAGATGTAGCCTAGGAGGGGTGAACTCTTTATCAACTATGTGTAATGTGTTTGTTGTGTATTATTTGTCTATAATTTAATTGCTGTTTATGTGGTTATAAAGCTAATTTATCTCATGAATTTCTCATAAAAAACACACAAACTTGACACATAAACCCTCTCATAACTTGCTATTTGAGACGATCCTTAAACACACTTTTATTTTATACTGATGAGAAAGCTATCACAACAATGCTAGTTTTTCCATATTCAGATCAAGTTGGTATAAGAACCAAGTTTAGCTCATTTTAGCCAAGGTTAGCTAGAAAATTAGCTATTGGTTTTGTATTTGTGCAAGGAGAATTTAAATATGTACATGTTTATGCGTATGTCCTCTCTTTAGGAGAAGGTCAAGATTGAGGACTCAACTCTCAAATCGTAGAAAAGAATCTTTTTATGCATTACAAGGTGATGGCAGCTTCATTAAGTGATGTTTCTAATCAATCTTCCATAAAAAGACTCTTTGATGAAGAGTTGTTGCAGAATCTCTTCATCATATTAGAAATGGCACAAGAGATGTTTGAAGATAAGAAGGAGAGAAATATACTTCAAGAGCAGTTGATGGCCATGAAGGAGGAGAATCAAGAGCTTCTTGAAAAGATACATGAGCTAGAGAGTCAACTCCATATTGAAAATGAAACCCTAGCCAATTATGTGCATGAAAACGAGGTATGCAAATCAAGTTTATATTCTATTTCCTCTCAAGATAAATGTTTTGGTGTTTATTAAAGACACACTAGAGGAATAGGGTCCAAATTATTGACGAAGATGGGCTATGGAGGTAAAGAGTTAGGCAAACATGCACAAGTCATAGTTGAGCCTATTGTTGTTGAGGAAAGGCCTAGGTATTTGGGTCTTGGTTATGTACAACATGATGGAGAATGCTCCAAATCCAAGGAGGCACATGAAGGTGTTCCAAGAAGTACTTTCATTACATGTTCATTACCTTAAGCTTGTGAAGTTTGTGTTCACGAGGAATGAAAAAGTTCTACACCCACTTTGCAAGAAGATGCTCATAATCATGCAACTTATGGAAATGGAAACTAATAAGACGTTGGAAGCTCTAAAGTCATTGAAGAATTTGTTGGTATTCCTAAGAGAGCCACTACCTAATCAAATTCAACTCCTCAAGAAGGCGACAAAGGTGAATGTACAAGGTATAAATATGCCTTTAATCAAGTTGATTTTAACTATGATAAACATGGAAAATCTTCACATAATATTTGGAGAAAATTTACATGTTCCTTTTGCGGTTTAAATAACCATACTGTTTCGAGGTGTTGGAAGAAGATAACCATACATAGGAAAATTTCAAAACAAAGGAGATAGAAAGCCAAAGGTCCAATGGACAATGCAAACCATGTTCAAAAGAAGATGCAATTATTTTGCACTCATTGCCATAAGCAGGGTCATCTTGTAGACAAGTGTTGGACTTTGTATCCAACAAGTCATCCATGACATTTTAAGAAGGTGGAGAGAGAGATTGATAATAATGGAAAAGAGGATTCCATAATTGATGTGAGTTAGGATGATTCACATGATGAAGTGCAGCTGAAAGAAGTGCCATTGAAGTGGTTTGGAAAGAGATGGTTAAATTTCTTAAGCAAATAAGACCTTGCATTTATTTTGATGATTGATGAAAATATTTCCTTATTGATGCATTTATTTTCCAATTGAATGCATTTATTTCCTCTTGAAATTATGCTACATCTTGCACAAAGCAAGATGTTGGAAAAAGTAGATTTATGTTGACTCACTTAGATGCAACAAAGATGGAAATTTGTAGTTGCAATTTGCATATGAATGCATTTATTTTTCTCTAGAATGAATGTTACATGTTTACACCAGGAAGGTGTTTGAAAGTGGAGTATGTTGACTCACTTTGTTGAAACAAATTTGGTCATTTCAGCTCTTTAAGTACTCGTACATACCAATTACATTCTTGTACTTGTGAGAGAGTTGAGCATTGTATACATGCATGAGAGTTTGTATGTGTGAATAGTGGAAATTTTGATAGTTTCATTGTGCTTGAACATGCATGAGTGATTAACTTGTGTTGGTTCTTTGTTAACATGTATGTTGTGAACTTGAGAGTTTTGATCATTTTCACATGAACAAGTGTTGACTTATGTTGGCCGATTGATTGTTACATGCATGTCATATAGAATTGGAAGAGTTTATTTAGTCTCCAAGAATGAAAGGGATATGTTGACGAATTATTTCATGAGATGTGAAGTTCTTGTTGTTTTGGGAAAATAATTGTCTAGTGTTGTACATGCTTTTGTTTGACTTAAGAGTCAATGGTTTGAAGACACATGTTTTGTCGACTTGTGTTTGGTCAATGGGTTTGCACACCATGATGTAAGAATGCATGGAAATGTTCACAGGATGTGACATTTGTTGCTTTGAAGGAGAAAAAGGAAGAGGTCGTTAAGTTGTGTTTCTTGCATGATTATTTTTCAAGTTAATGGTTTTGCTTGTGACAAGATGTCTTAGGATTTTGGAAGGTCCACTCTTGAGTGAGAGACTCATGATTAGCCTTCATTCTCAAATAATGGCATGAGAATCATGTCAATACTGGAGGATGATGGAATCAAGAAGTGGAAAGAGGGACAAGATGAAAAAAAGTTTGTAGCCAAAAAAAAAACCATTGTATACCATTTTATGTGTTGACGCCAAGAAGAGAAAGAGATGGCGAATGCATTACTCCAGATGTGGAATTTTGAACCACGAGGTAAAAATAATGGTCATTTATTTTCTTGTGATTAATGATATTGGAATTCATTTCTGTAGTTCATTCAGATGGGCTTAACTTGGAAAAGTGGTTTCCAAGGAGAAGCTTGCATCGAATGCATGTATGTGCAAAGGAGGAACAATATTCTCAGTGGGAAGGCCATTAGTTAGCTTTCCAAGCACCGAGGGATCTCTTTGGTACAATAAGGTGTTTAATCAGTCAACAAGCAACCAAAAAGTGTTGGATTGGGTCAGCAACGAAAGGAGGACATTGGTTGAAGTGCCAAGCCATTTGCAAAGAAAGGCGTGTTAGTGAACTAAAGTGGTTGTCATGGAGATTTTCCAAGTATAATCAAGTTGATAGAACTTGGAAAAGAGAAGAGTATTAAACTATCATTGGATAACCAGAATTTGTGGGACCAACAACTTGTCAGTGGGAAGGAGTGATCAGAAATTGAATGGTGGGAAAAAATTTGCTAAAAATTCAAAGTGCTCAAAATCGCTCAAAACCAGAACGACCGCGAAGTGCTCGTTTCCCTGATTTTGTCACACTTTGTTTGATAAAATACTGACTCCGATTGATAAGACTATTGTCCGCTTTGCCAAACAAGTGAATTTTGAAAAAAAAGTCAAACAAGGTCAAAGGGGTCAATTTCTTGGTCAAAATTGGTTTTCCTGCAGCCAATGGTATGCTGAAACTTGTCAGCTTGTGGTGGTCCTGAATTTCTGGTTACGTGGAAAAGTTTGATTGGATTTTGGTTTAGATGAATGATGTGTTGACATGTGGCTAGCCCAGAGGCTGCCACGTTCCCCCTCCCAAAGGTTGAAATGGGTCTATGTTCAAAGGTCAAATCATATTATGAACAAACAAAAATTTTATATGGTGGACGGGCAGAGGTCGGGCTCGACCCTGCGACCTCCCCCACACAAACACAAATACTTACCGTTATACCCATAAGTTTTTTCTTACATATGTATGCAACCGCTTTATATTTGTTGTTAAGTAAATATTATGGTGTGGGTAAGCGGGGCCAGCCCCATAAGGCTAGCCCCTTACCACAGGAACATGCCGCAAAATTGAAGGCGGGAACTCTGACTTAATGCAGAGGTTTAAAATGATAAACCCTGATTTATTAAACCATTAAGCCATGATTAAAATGTGATTAGGTTGGGATTAGATTAAGCGCGTGGTTAGCGCTAAGTGTGATTAAATGTGCCTTAACCACACTTATAAAAAATTTAAACCAGGTTTATCTTGGTGGCAGAGTTGGTGGAGTCTTCCATTTTCGGAAGAACTCCTAAATTAACGGAGTTAACTGGATTTACTCCAGTTTTGGAGGGGTTTCCTAGGCCAAAATTGATTAGGCCATAAATTGAGAAATATTCGACCAAATTGGGCTCAGAAAGAGTTTATCCTAGCAGATTTGGATGCTCTAAGTAGTTTGGTGTAGGTTTCGGAGGTAGAGGAGCACTTCTAGGAGTGATTTTTCCCGTTTGAATATTAAATATGCCTAGGGTCAACAGGAGAGGAGGTCATGTTTGCTTCACTTAAAAACTATTATTAGAGCTAGAAGAGGCTACTTAGGGGTTTTTGGGTCTTCTGAATTTATTGGAGTAGGATCGGAATCCATTGGAGCACCATAGGTGCATGTAATCATAGAATTTACCATTAATCCAAATAGGTCTAATCCATTGAAGTAGGTCCAAGGAGATGTAGCCGAGGAGGGGTGAGCTCCTTTATCAGCTCTGTGTAATGTGTTTGTTGTGTGTTATTTCTTTCTAATTTAGTTTTTGTTTATGTGGTTTTAAATATAATTTATCTCATGAATTTATCATAAAAAACACATAAAATTGGCACATAAATGCTCTCATAACTTTCTATTTGAGACAATCCTTAAACACATTTTTATTTTATACTGATGAGGAAGCGAGCATAGCAAAAATAGTTTGTCCATATTGAGATCCATCTTATCTCAACAACCTTCTTCAATAAGTCTACCTTAGAATTTTCTTTCAGCTTTGACTTCGACTTGAAAATCCTCTTAGTATATGCAATATCTCCTTTCAGTTCATTCAAGCAATTCGATCTTGGTCTAGCTTGAGTTCCATCAAGCTTCTCCTTATTCGCATGTTGCTCAAGTGCACTTATCTGACAAAGATTGTAATCCCCCACTTTAAAATTGATCCAATCATCTGCAAGTCATCTTACATAGCTCGGTAGCGATATCCAAGTTTATTGATGTATGCAAGATTATATTCTTCTATAAAAATGGGTGTACGATCAAGAAAGTCCCTCTTGATCTCATCCTGAAGTCCCTTGAATTTATCTTGCAACTTGGTACTTTTCTCCCTTAAGCGAACACTTTCATCCATGAGTTCTTAGAGTCTTCAGTTACCATGATGTATCATTTCACCAAGTTAATCAAGTTCAAAAGACTTGCCATGAATATTATTCAAGGATTTCTGCACCTCCACTATCCCATCTCCAATAGGCCCTAAGTGTTCCCACTCTTGCACAAGAGCTTCATAGTGTTTTTTCCTCTTTTCTTGCCAATAACCTGTCATGTCCTCAAGCTTTTGAAAAGCCCTCAAAACTGCCATTTTTTGTTGATCAGTGGTTGTCATTGATGTCAACCAAAACAACACTAGGGGCTACCTCGATCTTGCATGGGAATTTCGACCTACCAAATTACTATATTCCGAGTCAAGGATATTTTTTATGGTTTCTACTTGTTGATATGTTTATGTTGATATATGGCACACCATGTAATTCTTCATGGTTTGAGAGATATCCATGTTTGAAGTTAGTAACCCTAGTTAGTGGGCTAAAACCCCATGGGGTTGTGGCATCACACTAATCATTGGTTGTGGTTATTGAACAGTTAATAATTAATAATTTTTAAGATCATAAAATCCCTCCCACGTTCACTTGTTGAAGACCCTCTCAATATAATAATTTATATAAAATGTGATCCTCATATCCTCCTCATGTAGGGATTTCGCTACTTGAAACAGGTCATCGTGTAATTTTCTCTATAATTTTTTTTTATATGAAGGTTCAAAAGTTGAAATTTTTATCAGGGGAAGCCGAAATCCTGAGGAAGCTCATGTAAAATTTTTAGATCATGGTTCTCAATATTTTCTGAGATATAATCTTTGGAAGTTAGGGTTTTTGCAGGTTCCTGAACTTCATCTCAAAGAGGTGACCTTGGGAATATCATCATAACTCTCTCTATGAGTATCAGATTGGAATTATGTAAAAAGTGGCAGATATTGCACAGAATATAGTTTTCTTTGTATCAATTTGAGAGTCGAATGAAGAAACACTGACACGTGACATGCCGTACAATTTTTCTTTACTGAACCAATCCATAATTAGGTCATTGTGAGAGACTGGGCATAAATTTGCCTTGAAGAATCCAAATTGGGTTAGACCTGTGGAATTGGAAATAAGACTGGGATGAATACTACAGGACCAAAAATCACATATTGGGGATCTGAAATAATATAGATACACCAGATTCAATATCGAGCTCCTAGAAGGCAAGAAAAAGCTAGATCATGTGCTGTCAAGGGATGTAAAGGACCAGAATTTCTAGGGAAGCAAACCAAAGCAAGGTGCAATAGAGGTAAGCTCCAGGTAAGTATATTATGTATATGTATGTTCATCTCTTAATTGCATTAGGTTATTTGTATTCTAATTTGTTTTTTTTTTGTTTAACACTGACATATGCTCTGCAGGATGAGGTAAGTTTTGCTATTATAATGTCATGGGTATTTCCTTGAAGAATTTTTCCAGGTATTATATATTCATCAAGATAATACTTAATGCATGATCTGATGTTCTCAAGAGTGAGAAAGGGTAGCATGACAAGAGCAACAATAAAGGTGTAGAACAACAACAAGAAGTTCACCACATGAAGTCACGTGGGCAACACTACATACAATCATTGTAAAGGTATCATTGTACTAAGTCATTGTAAGAGAATCATTGTAAAATTTATACAAGTGTCTGTCTGCCAAGAATTGAAGAGGCATTGTTGGGAGGTCTAGGATCATCATTAAGTATTTGTGTCATAGTTTGGGTTATGGTCTAGTGTGTCTTCTTCTTCTACATCATTCTATATCATTGTAAAGTGGGCCATTTTCCCTGGTATGGGAGTCAATTCTTCTTTTATTCTTCTATATGGTGGTAGGGTGGTGCTGGGCTGGTGCATGAAGTCACCAACAGGTTCAAGCCTGTGAAAAAATTAGGGTGGTAGGGTGGTGGTAGGGTGAGTTGTAGCTCATTAGGTGTTGGGGCATCCGTTCAATTGACTACTAAAGAATCTCGAGCATTGGAGCGTCCATTCAGTTGGAGCTGGAGAAGAATGCTTTTATAGATTCTAGGAAGTTGGAGATTTATTTTCAACTGGAGTTGAATATTTAAGAATTATTAGAAAAGCATTTAGGTGTTTTTTTTCCCAGAGGGGGTTTCCACCTTAAAAACTGTGTGCATTTTTGTTCCGTTTGTTTACTTCTATCATTGCACAAACACTGATAATAACTGAATATTAACTAATTATCTGAAATATTAATAATAATACTAATTGAAAGGAATACTGATTCACCCCCACTCTCAGTATTTCCAACAATTGGTATCAGAGCTCAGTTCCTTCAATAACAGTTTAACAGCTTGAAGGAGGTCATGGAGCATACCAAGAATGGTGTACCTCTGTTCAATGAAAATAATTATGCACTATGGAAAGGAAGAATGGAGTTCTATCTCTCTGGTGCAAGGTTACGAAGTATGGGACACTGTTTCAAATGGATTCAAATGGCTTTACACCAACCGCAGATGAACAAGGTAAGAAAAATTTGGTAAATGATACAAAAGAAAAGAATATTATTATTAGTGGACTTATTGATTCTGCTTATCATAAGGTATTGGGTTGTAAAACCGCCAAAAATGTATGGGACAAGCTTAGAATATATATGCAAGTGACTCAAATGTCAAAGAAGAAAAGATTCAAATCTATAGAGAAAAGTTTGAGCAAATCAGAATGAAAGAAGATGGAAACATTGATCCATACTTCCAACATGTTGATGAAATAGCCAACACTATGGAAGGATTGGGAGAGCCTGTTTACGAGAAGACTATTATACGAAAGATTCTTAGAACATAACCAGGGAGATTCAACCCAAAATTATCGGTCTTAGAATACAGTGAAAATCTGGACAATCTTAGCAAAGAGGACTTACATGGAGTTCTCATAGCATATGAAATGAGACTTGATGAAGAAGAGGGTGGGTCGTATCTAGAAATTGTGTTCGTTGCATCTAAGAAAACCAATAAGGACAAACACCCTTCAAATAAAAAGACCTGCACCTGCAAGTGTGAAGAAAAGGAAGATGATGAAGAAGGTCTTTCAAATGGATTATGCTTACTTTACGAGAAAACTAAAAATTGGTAAGGGAAAATTCAAAGGTAAACTTCCAATGATCTGTTTTGGCTATGGTGAGGTTGATAATTTCGCAGTAAAATTTCCGAACATAAGTGATGGCAACTCAAAAGGAAAGAAAGGCTTTAATAAATTCAACAATCAAGGCAAAAAGAAAGGATTCAAAAGGAACTTTCTCTCTAAAGAAGATAGCTCATCATCCAATGAAGACAGTGATAGCGAAGAAGAAGCCAATGAGAGAATATTTTTTATGGCCAAGCACAATAAACAAGAGGTATCAAACAATGAAGAAGAAGGGCTGACCATAGAATACTCAGAGTAAGGAGGAAATCGCTTATAAAAGAGCTCATAAAGAAGATCCGTTCCAATACTCTTGAAGAACAAGTTGAAGGTCTCAAAATTGAAGTTGAAGAACACAAATGTATTGAAGAGTCACTTCAAAAGAAGTTGGAAGAAAGCAACCAAGAAAGGAAAGCATTAGAAGCCGAAGTAGTTGTTGAGTTTCAAAAGTGTTCTCCATATTCATACATATTTCCATTATGTCATAACCATTTAGCTCTTATTTCATAGACATTTGACCTAAAACCCTACATCAAGTAACCATTTTCATAAATATATGAGTTAGGATCCTCGTCTTCCAAAGTTATTTATTTTATGTATTTAAAGTGAATTTATGATTAGAAACTAGAAAATTAACATAGTTTCATATATCTATATATGTGTTATGAGTTTTGTGACATGTGTAGGTCAAAAGAAGACTTTTAGAAGACCCTTATGTGGCACTCTAAGGCCAAATTCGAATTTGGTTGGAGAAGATTATGGGATCAAGAGGATATGTGTCTTACTTCCTTGTTGTATTGAAACTCTAAGAGGATATGTGTCTAATCTCTTAGTTGTGTTGAAACTTTAGAAAGACATGTGTCTTATCATTTCCTATTTTGATTGTAACTCTAGAGATGGAAGGAGAGATTCATGGACTCCCATTAATAAGATGACTCCTCATATTTTGTATAAATAGGAGAATCTTTCTCCTATAATAGGTAATGAGGAAGTAATGAAAAATTAGTAGAGAAGTCTTTTGTAACAAAGTTCAAGATGGAATGGGATGTAGATTTGTGAGTTCTTTTTAATAGATGAATTCAGTTCTTTGATGTTGTTTTTTATTACAACTTTAAGGAGCTGAAGGACTTCACCAAATTGGTAGCAGAGGGCCCCTGCTATCCAAGGAGGCTTTTACATGTTTTCTAGATAAGTTGCTTTCAATTCGTTTTGTCATATTTCCTTACTTAGATTGCTTTCTCAAATCATAGCTTAGCATAATTTTTCATGGCGTACTCTCTGGCATTTGCACATAGTTTTATAATGACTAATGACATGGAATCAATATTGTTCGTCGTTAATTTATTTTTCTTTAGTTTTTGTTTAATTCCAAGATCGTTTGTTTTATTTCGCCTTGTACATTTGTTTCAAAAGAGGTTGGGATTTAGATTAGATATTAAATTACTCATGTCATTATCAGTTACCTCCGAAAGCCATAGCGAGACTAATGGTGAGGATTGAAGTATGAGTGTGTAGTTTGATATTAGTTTATTTTTCTGCAAGTTAGATATTAAATTGCTCATGTCATTATGAGTTACCTTCGAAAGCCATAGCGAGACTAATGGTGAGGGATTGAAGTATGAGTGTGTAATTTGATATTAGTTTATTTTTCTGCAAATTAGATATCATATTGCTCAAGTTGTTTATGATTACCTCCGAAAGCCATAGCGAGACTAATGGCGAGGGGTCAGAATATGAGTTGATGTAATTTGGTTTTAGCTTTACCTTGCTTGCAATTCTTGGATTTCTTTAAGCATAGTTTCTTTTGTGTTTAGACAGCAGCAAAGATAGTTTGGTTTTCATGCTCAACAGTTCATTGTTTGATTTATTAGGCTAGCAGCACATTTTCATTTCCTTTCAAGTTTTGTCATTGTATGTTTCAAATTCCTTTTTAAGTTTGAAGTTGGTAAATCATTATAAAGGACATCATTGCCTTGAACATTCATAACCATACTTGTCTTTTAGAATTTCATAAAAATCCAAAACGACAAAAGTGAAGAGATAGGTTATCTTGGCAATATTATGCGCCACACTTCGTCAGCTTACGAATCCCTGGTTGATAATTTATGTTAGCAATTTAGGACACACTAAATTGACCAAACATTTTGGCGCCATTGCCGGGGAAGTGTAACTAGGTAGCCTTATTTCTTACATCTAAAAAACAAATTAATAATTCTTGAGTATGCTCTCCTCCTGCACTTTGTGTGATCTGGAAGATCAGAAAAAGAATTGTTATGTGAAAAAAAAAGGAGACAAAATAAAACTTCATCATTTCAATTGATTCAACAATTTAAAAAAAAAAATTGTTTTCATGAAAAACTTTGATTTCAATAAATTGTTTTGTTTAATGAATATATATGTGTATTTTTAAATTTTTGAAAATATAACATACATAATTTTATTAAACAAATCAAATAAAAAATAAAAATAAAAAAATTAAATTGTTTTGTTACTAAGATATATATGTATATTTTTAAAAATTTTGAAAATATATATATAATTTTAATAACAAATCATTTAAAAAAAATTCAATAAATTGTTTTGTTTAGTAAATTACATATGTATATTTTTAATTTTTCAAAATTTAACATGTGTAATTTTATTAACAAAACAAATAAATAAATTAAAAAAGAAAAAAAAAATCATTTTGCTTAGTAAAATATATATGTGTATTTTTAATTTTTAAAAATATAACATATAGTTTTATTAACAAAAACAAATTAAAAAAAAAAATTGAAAAACAAACAAACAAATCAATAAACAAAAACCATGGCCTCTTGAAAATCTTTGAAAAAAAAAACAAAAAACAAAAATAAAACAAATAAAAATACATCATTTGAAAAAGGCCGATAGCATAGTTCGAAATGCATTATTGATGAAAACACAAATTTAGATACTTCACTGGTTCGAATTGCAATGAATCTTGTGTTTGCTGAGTTTCGTAAGGCTTGCATCTTTAGTATTCCAAAATATATTCTATATTCAAAGAGTGCTGAAGCCTAAATATCGAAACTATAAGAAAAGAAGTTAGTTCATTGGAGTTGAGGGCAAATAAAGCAAAAATAAAAGCACATGAGCAATTATCTAAATATGAAAAGATGGAAAACTAAGTCGCTGGACGCTGGATTCAGATTCGACAAATAGAACAGGCTCTCCATATAGCTGAGGCAATCGTGTTAAAGGCCCAAGCACTTGTGGCATCATATTGGGCACAATATGGAGAACCTGTCCTCAACCTTTTGAGAGAGAAGGTTTCAGAAAAAAAGCTCGTGATAATCATCTGCAGATCAACGAAATCATCAACAAATTGAAACGCAAAGAATCTGCTGGCAGTAGAAGCCTTAGCCACTGATCTCGATATTCCCAATTTCGCTGTTCTCATGCCTGTCCCTGTTGATAATAGTGGCAAGTTGAAATCAGAGGAGGATGCCATGATTGTATTGTTCAGTCATCTGTCTGTGCTGTGATCGAATCTTAATTTTTTTTTTTCTAAATCAATTTCACAGCCGAATGTAGCAATTCAGGAAAACGCAAAACAGAGAAAAACATCAAATTTTGAAAGCACGATTTGGCTAAACGGAGATGAATTTTGAAAAAATAAAACATGGGTTTTTTCGCTAACGTGATCAATTAGATAACCCAGAAATCGTTTTACAAAATTCGTGGCGGTTTGGGAGAATTTCTCAGTTCTTTGAAGGCCATTTTTGCTTGCCGCGTGAGGAAAAACAGTTTTTTCTGAGTGAAGAATTTGAAAACGGCACTCTGCAGTGATAATTCGGTTTCCTGATCTCTAGGAAGAAGAATCCAAGTTGAAATCAAATTCTATTAAAGCCAATCAACCAACCTAGCGCCACCTTTCATGCTTGTCTGCTGAATCACGAAATCATACAGGTAAGCTCAATTAAGATTGAACGTTTCTATAATGGCGTGGATGGAAGAGTATTGGAAACTACTGCAATTAGAATTCCAACTGAGGGGGGTGGTCCTGAACGGTTACTGATTGTGATAGTCCTCAAGGATCAAACAGATACAAAAATAATTTTTGAAGGGATGAAAGATTTTATTTTGAAATATCGATTATGCCCTTTTATGTTCTTCAATGCTTACCAGTATATTATTTTTCATCTTATGTGATCTTCACTTACCATTCTATGGTCATTGCAAGGTCACGATTGGTCAATGTATCTGAGTTTGCTTTATTTAGCATCATTTGTTGAAACTTAAAAAAAAAAATTGCATTTCTCTTTTGTTGTTAAAAAAAAAAAAAAAAAATTGAATAATTTTGAATCAATGAAATGAACAAGTTATTTGCTCGTTTTTCTGAAGGTATTGATTAAATTTGAACTGATGATGAAGGATGAATGGCTAACTTTTTATTCAAGATTTTTAGCTACAGAAACCGTCGACATTCCGCAGCTGAAGTCCAATTCCGCAGCTGAAGTCCAATTCCGCAGCTGTTCTGCAATTCCGCAGCTGAAAAACCTCATTGTTCAAATCAGCCTAACTTTCTCATACAAAATCAGATTTTGATGATTCAAGTATCGTTGGAAAGGTCTCAACAAGATCTACACAGTGAGAAATCCATCATTAGAGTTTGAAATGGTAAATAATGAAATAAATTGCTGAAAAGAAGCAACATTCAACTTGAGGCACTAATTCCAAAACATGTATAAATTATTTTGATTTTTCCTTTGAGAACTTGTTTCATTAATACAAATTCTTAGTTTTGTGTGTAAATATCATAACTAGAGAGATTTATCACCTCTCTCCTTTGATAATCTTACATTCCATTGCAGAAGAAGTATTAGTTTTTTTGCAGGTTCCAGGAGGAAGGACAAATGACTACAAGAGAATGGTGTCTCTTTAAGATACCAATTTGTTTCATAAGAGGATGATCAACAACAAAGAAGAGGAAATATGCTGATGCAAAATCAGATCCAAACACTTGAAAAACTTTCAGATACTATTGTCTCCATCACATCCATACCTCATAATAAACCATTCACCTCATTTCACTTCATGTTTTCCATTTACATTCACATCCACTTTCCATTTATTTTTGTCCATTCATAACCCACAAATAAAAGCAAGAGGCTCATTCACATGCTTATTGCCCATTTCCATTTTCATCTTCCATTTCTTGTCATTTTCATTCTGCAAATAAGCCCTGCTGCAATGCAAATTATTGAGTCCATAGTCCTTTGAGTCTAAGTTCTTTGTAAAACACCTTGAGGCTTGCATGCCTTAATGGCAAGATCTCATGCTGACAAACAATGGGAATACATTAATGTCTCTTGTTCGTCAGATCTTCTAGGTGACTCGACATCAGCAAAATCATTCGTACCTAGCAAAATGTGTTTGGGCATCTTGGCTCTCATTGTCATCAATGGTGAGAGTTCTCGTGTTGACTAGTGGCATCCATTAATAGCCACTAAGTCAACAATTTCCTACTATGTTCGACATCAGAACATCTTTTCACGTAGTAGGAATTATGCCAATGAGTTTTGAAGACATGAAGACTATTATTTTCAGCATTTTGGAGCAGATTCAGCAAGTTTTAGTAGAAACAATAAAAAGTCATCTCATCTCTTTATCCATGACTCCTCTTGTTCAGCCACTTGAAGAAGAATATGATCAGAATTTTGCAGCCACCACACATACACAACTCATTCACATTTAAGGTAAGTGAAGGTATGTTGTTTTCTAATTTTTAGTCATGTAATTCATTAGAATGCTAAAATTGTAACTTTGGAAAAATTCCTCACTCCCTTTTTCACATTGTCATATCTTTAGTTTGGGGGAAGGGACATCATTTCATATCCACATGTCATACACTATCACACATTTTCATTTCATTTCCATACACATATACTTCCCAACCAACTATTGTTGCAACATGATCCAAAAGATTATATGTCTTGCAAATGATCAATTCATTGATGAAGTAATTGATTCTAAATGTTTTCATGAACTTTGATGCAACCAAGAAAATAAAGCATTGTTACACAAGAACCAATTCTTCAAAAAAAAAAAAAAATGGTTGTCACACAAGAACCAACCATTGAAAAAAAAAAAAAATGTTGCAATCAAATGTATTATACTTTGCCAAAAAGGAAAATATCAAGAAGCAAAGTTTGAAATGAATCTATATGAGTCAAAACTCATAAAAGATCAACTCATGGACAAATGAATCATTGCAATAGTTGCATGAGGACATGCAACAACTTCAGTTGGGGGGTATGTTGAGTCTCAAAAGTGTTCTCCATATTCATACATATTTCCATTATGTCATAACCATTTAGCTCTTATTTCATAGACATTTGACCTAAAACCCTACATCAAGTAACCATTTTCATAAATATATGAGTTAGGATCCTTGTTTTCCAAAGTTATTTATTTTATGTATTTTAAGTGAATTTATGATTAGAAACTAGAAAATTAACATAGTTTCATATATCTATATATGTGTTATGAGTTTTGTGACATGTGTAGGTCAAAAGGAGACTTCTAGAAGACCCTTATGTGGCACTCTAAAGCCAAATTCGAATTTGGTTGGAGAATATTATGGGATCAAGAGGATATGTGTCTCACTTCCTTGTTGTATTGAAAATCTAAGAGGATATGTGTCTCATTCCTCAAGTTGTGTTAAAACTCTAGAAAGACATGTGTCTTATCATTTCCTATTTTGATTGTAACTCTAGAGATGGAGTGAGAGATTCATGGACTCCCATTAATGAGATGTCTCCTCATATTTTGTATAAATAGGAGAAACTTTCTCCTATCATAGGTAATGAGGAAGTAATGAAAAAGTAGTAGAGAAGTCTTTTGTAACAAATTTCAAGATGGAATGGGATGTAGATTTGTGAGTTCTTTTTAATAGAGAAATTCAGTTCTTTGATGTTGTTTTGATTACAACTTTAAGGAGCTGAAGGACTTCACTAAATTGGTAGCAGAGGGCCCCTGCTATCCAAGGAGGCTTTTACATGTTTTCTAGATAAGTTGCTTTCAATACTGTTTTGTCATATTTCCTTACTTAGATTGCTTTCTGAAATCATAGCTTTTAGCATAATTTTTCATGGCAGCCCGGGCATTTGCACATAGTTTTATAATGACTAATGACATGGAATCAATATTGTTCTGCTGCTAATTTATTTTTCTTAGTTTTTGTTTAATTCCAGTACTGCTTTGTTTATTTCAGTCTTGCACATTTGTTTCAGTAGTTAGATTTAGATATATTAAATTGCTCATGTCATTTTTAGTTACCTCCGAAAGCCACAGCTGGACTGATGGTGAGGGATTGAAGTATGAGTGTGTAGTTTGATATTAGTTTACTTTATGCAAGTTAGATATATTAAATTGCTCATGTCATTTTCAGTTACCTCCGAAAGCCACAGCTGGACTGATGGTGAGGGATTGAAGTATGAGTGTGTAGTTTGATATTAGTTTCTTTTTCTGCAAATTAGATATCAGATTGCTCAAGTTTTTTATGGTTACCTCCGAAAGCCATAGCTGGACTAATGGCGAGGGATCAGAATATAAGTTGATGTAATTTGATTTAGATTTACTTTGTTGCAATTCTTGGATTTCTTTAAGCATAGTTTATTTTGTGTTTAGACAGTAGCAAGGATAGTTTGGTTTTCATGCTCAATAGTTCACTGTTTGATTTATTAAGCTAGCAGCACATTTTCATTTCCTTTCAAGTTTTGTCATTGTATGTTTCAAATTCATTTTTAAGTTTGAAGTTGGTAAATCATTATAAAGGACATCATTGCCTTGAACATTCATAACCATACTTGTCTTTTAGAATTTCATAAAAATCCAAAAACGACAAAAAGTAAGAGAGAGGTTATTTTGCACATATAGTGCGCCACACTTCGTCAGCTTACGAATCCCTGGTTGATAATTTATGTTAGCAATTTAGGACACACTAAATTGACCAAACAGTAGTCTCGCTGGGTAAGGAAGTGAAGGAGGGAAAAACTATCCAAAACTATGCCAAAAGCTCAAGGGCATTGGAAGAACTCATCACCAATCAACGATCTTACAACAACAGAACTGGCCTCGATTATAAGGAAGAAAAAGTAGGACGTTCTACAACAAAATACAATGAACCTATGAGTTATAACATGCATGTAGACTTCATTGGACAAGATTCGCAAGAACAACCTTGTAAGAGAATTGATTGATGAAGATTTCCATGTAGGTACCAACATATTTTTCATGGCTATTGTTATTCATGTGGAAAATTTGGTCATAAAGTTGTAGAATGTCGCACGTACCCTAGGAACCAATACAATTCCAGGAGATCTATCATATATGAATATCCTAGGGCTCAACGAAACATCAATAGATTTGAAAATTTAAGAAAGAATATGGAATGTTACAAATGTTGAAACTTTGGACACAACCAGAGACTGCAGACTTAAAAATCCTCCAGAAGAATCTTCGAAGCCACAAAACGAACGAACATGGTAGAAGAAGAAGACTGATAATTGTGCTCTCACTCTCAAGGCTTAAAAAATAAATATGTGTGGTATTTTGATAGAGGTTTCTCAACGCATATGACTGGATATAGAAATAAATTTGTATCTCTGAAAGATAAGAAGGATGGAGCCATATCCTTTGGAAATGATGGATCTTCAAATGTTATAGGATCAAGTACCATCACCCTCGGAAGAAAAGATATTCTATCAAAGAATGTTCTATTGGTTGAAAACATAAATCACAATCTGCTCAGTGTTGGAAAAATGTGTGATTAATGACACAAAATGCTATTCAACTCCACAAAATGTGAAATCAGGAAAGGAAGGTATGGTAAAATTATGGCTACAACAAGTTGAGCTCCAAAAAACATATATGTTCTAGATGAAGCAACTAAAGCAGGTCTATTAGCTAAAGAAGATGAAAGCTGGTTATGGCACAAATGAATGGGTCACATAAACTTTGACAATATTGTCAGGTTAAGCAAAAAGGAAGCAGTACGAGAAATGCTGAAAATTTCAAAACCTTCCAACACACTATGTGAGGCCTGTCGGCATGGCAAGAAAACAAAAGTCAAATTTAAAACAAAAGAACACTTTGCATCATATCCATTGGAATTGATACATACTAATCTATGTGGTCCTGTGAGAACAAAACGCTTAGATGGAGAATTATATTTCATGTTAATGATAGATGACTATACTAGGATGACAACTGTCAGTTTCCTAAAGAAAAAATCTGAAGCATTTGAGTGCTTTAAGATCTACAAGGAGTTGGTCGAAAATGAAACTGATTTGAAAATAAAGTTTCTAAGATCAGATAATGGCAAAGAATTCACTTCGAAATGATTTCAGCAATACTGTGACGAAAATGGAATAAAGCGACAATTTTCAACAGCACGAACACCTAAGAAAAATGGAGTTGCTGAAAGAAAGAACAAAACCGTAAAGGAAATGGGTAGAACAATGTTGAAGGACTCAAAATTGGATGAAAAATTATGTGTTCAAGCAATTGATACAAAAATCATCATTATCAACCGAAGTCTTCTCAGAAATAATTACAACAAGACCCCATATGAAATATGGAAAGTAAAAATGGCTAATGTAAAATATTTCAGAATCTTCAGAAGCAAATGTTATATCAAAATTTGGGTAAGTTTGAATCACGTGTTGACGAAGGTATCTTTGTTGGTTACTCACGCAAAAGAAATGCCTATAAATGCGATAATCTCAGACAAAAACAAATAGTGGAGAGGATAAATGTTACAGTTGACGAAGATGGTGTTCAAACGAATAATGGTGATGCTATAGAATATTTTAAACTTGAGACATAGGCTGAAAAAGACATAAAGAAAATTCTAGAACAAGAAGCAACTATCAACTACGAAGAAGTAAATAATGATCATCAAGATATATCGGAAAAACAACAAGAAGCTCCTCCAAAGAGAACAAAAGAATGGATTCAAAAGAACGATCCATCAAATCAAATCATTGGTGACATAAATGAAGGTCGACAACTTCGTTCATCACAACAAAATCACATTGCTTTTCTAGCAACCTTTGAGCCTAGTAGTTTTGAGGAAGCCAACCAGAATGAAAATTGGGTAGCAGCTATGAATGAAGAATTAGATCAAATCGAGAAGAATATGTTGGAAATGTTGTCATTGATGGCAAAAGAATTGGCAAAGAAGGAGCATCAGAAACAATAACTAGGAAAAGAGAAAAGCAATGTAGTAGAGAACAAAGGTCTGCAGCAAAGAACAGAGGAAGCAATGTATTGTAGCAGAGGCACTGAGGCAGAAGAGAGAGGTAGCAAGGCAGCATAGAAGGAATTGCATCAAGCAGCAGAGGTAGAGGCTGAGGCATTATTCCAAGGTTTACCAAATAAGTACTTTCCAGGAATCGTAACCCAGGCCAGAGACCCTTATCGCATCGGAGCATATAAGGTCAGTAGAACAAGTTAACAAGAGGATGCGAGTGTGATTGAAGCCCGGACCTGATGGGCATATAAACCAGGATTAATAAGTGTTTGAGTTCCAGTTTTAATCGCATCGGAGAAAAACTTTGCAGCGGAGTGTTTATTAAAAGACTTGTGATTGCGAGGAAAATTCGGACTTGATGGATCAATGAACTATATTTGAAATATGGTTGAATTCCGATAGAACACTATTCTGAAACCGCGAGTGGGTTTACGAAGCTGGATTGCCCATATCGCACCGCTTTTCGGAGATAAGTGGTTTCTTCGAGTTGGGGAGCGATTCCATAGAACGGGCGACACATGTCCCTGTACGACTCCACAAAACCGCTTGTCACTGCATGCCATCGCCCGTTATTGTTCGACCAAGGATGCCGCGTGATATTGTTGAGCACCGTCAATATTGGAGGGAAGCCATCGGACGGTGGTCGTATGAGGAAGATGCACGAAGGTTAACCAAATTACGGTGGCCATCGCGTGTTATTGTTCGCACGTCTTCGCCGAGCGATATCCGTCAGATCAAATGAGGCGGCGCGACTCAATAACAACCGTCGAATGGAGACGACAGTTAACGTTGGGGCCCATACGCATGTATTTAGGTTTGCGGGTTTAACCCAAAGTATTATGTCATGTATTAAGGGTGTGGGACCCGATTTCCTTCACATTATTGGTTCAATATACATTGTTGTGTTATGCCGAGATCTTCACCCGACGTGGAAGACAGCTGTGACCAACTCAACGTCTTGCGTCACTGCGGGGGCTCTCGAGGTACGGATGAAAATTTTGGCTGGTGCCCCCGCACTCAATCTCTGCCATTCATCTCTGTTTTCCCCGCAGTCAACTCGGTCAACTGCGGAGGCACTTGTCTCGATATCCGGTGCGCTAGTTGTGTCCGCGGGTTGGGTCTTTTGATAGGAACTTTAATTATCAGCGCAGATCCCCAAGTCGAAGATTAAATATTATTGAAGGGCCCGAAAGGTTATATGGATATATATTACTGCTGGGTTTTTATATAAGTCAACGGCACGTTAATGTTTGTAACAACTAAAGGGGGAATTGGATTAATATCTCAATCTCAGATTGAGATATTAAAAAGCCTTAGATTAATTATCTAATTGCCAAAACCAAAGAAATAAAACAATGAGAAATTGTTTGGGGGCTTGGGTAGACCCCGCTGGATTATCTAATTGATTCTGTCCAGGAATACCATCAGCGGTTGGGTGGTATTGACTCATGGTATTAATAAAGGCAAACTATATAAGGATAAGTGCATTATGGTTCATGGTGTGCATATTGAAGGGTTGTTAATGAATAAATATTTTAAAGAGATATCTGCATGATCGAACTCTGTCTCTGATGAATATGAATCTATGATGCACCTATGGATATGATCTCTAGATCTAGAAATGATGAATCTCTAGGAAGATCTGAAAATGAAGTCATGAAGATTTGATGTAAATCTAATGAAGAAATTAAGAGAAAGTTGGTAAATCTGAGGGTTGAAGCCTTCAGTGTGAAAGTAAAAGCTTTCTACAAACTGTTGTTAAATCAGGGAGTTGGAGCTCCCTTCCAGTGGTGACTGGAAAACGAGAGAAGGTGGTAGCCTTCTATAGGTGGGTGCCTGCGTGCTGGTATAAGTCTGCGCCAGCATAAAATTGTAAGAAGTTTTCTTTATAATAAATATTGAAGACTGAGATAACAACAACAATGGTTTTCTCCAAAATTGGGTTTCCACCTTAAATACTGGTGTTCATATGTATTTTATGGTTTGTTCTGTTATTTTTGTTCATGCTTACTTCTTACTAAACATCTGATGAATGAATGATGCAATGATCTAAGTAAAGACATAATAAGATCTCTGGACATACAAGTTGGATTTAGTAAAGTAGCATATGGTTTTAAGAGAAATAAAAAGTAAAAAGTTTTCAGTCAGCTCTAAATACTGATTCACCCCCCCCCCTCTTAGTATTTTTCCCAATAGAATAACACCTGGGAATTAGTTCCTCGACCAAAAGATAAAAATGTCATTGGGACTAAATGGGTGTTCATGAACAAATTGAATGAATATGGATAGGTTACCAGAAATAAAGCAAGATTGGTTTGCAAAGGCTATGCACAAGTGGGAGGAATTGAATTTGATGAAACATTTGCACCAGTTGCCAGAATGGAATCCATCTGAATGTTTCTCGCCTATGCATGTTCAAGAAAAATCAAAGTCTACCAAGCAAATGTTAAGTTAGCATTTTTTAATGGCGAATTAGAAGAAGAAGTTTACATCGAATAACCTAAAGGTTTTCTACTATCAGAAAAAGAAGACTATGTTTGCAGGTTAAAGAAGGCTCTATATGGTCTTAAGCAGGCTCCTAGAGCATGGTATGCTCATTTTGATGGATATCTACGTCAACAAGGTTTCAATAAAGGTACTGTTCATAGCAATATTTATGTACAAATAGATAAAGATAGTTTAACAATCGTTGAGGTATATGTGGATGATATAATATTTGGTAGCAATGATGATCGACTAAGTAAGAAATTTGCTACAATGATGCAAAGTGAGTTTGAGATGTCTTCACTTGGTGAGCTGACATACTTCTTAGGGCTTCAAATATCTCAACAAGAGAAAGTAATATTTATATGTCAAGCCAAGTACATCAAGGAAATTCTCAAGAAATTCAAAATGGAAGATTGCAAATTCGTTCTTTGTTGGACATTGGGTTCAATTCTTTCGTGTGTTTCACGACATGGACTAACTGCCTCTCGGGGATCCTAACTCTGGCAATTGTAGCGGAGACTAACACCTGCGGGTTTTGGTCTAACGACAATCGTGATTCCAACAAGTGGTATAAGAGCGACAAGTCTCAAATTTGAAATTCACCTGGCTCGCGTTGGGGGGGGGGGGGGAGATTGTTGGACATTGGGTTCAACGCTCCTGTGTGTTTTGCGACAAGGACTAACCGCCTCTCATGGATCCTAACTCTGGTGATTGTAGAGAAGACTAACGCCTACGGGTTTTTGTCTAAAGGCAATCGTGATTCCAACATTCTTACTCCGATGGTAAGAGGTTGCAAATTGAGCATAGACGACTCATTTAAGGATGTGGATCAGAGGTTGTACAAATCTATGATTGGTAGTATTCTACATGTAACAACCTCCCGACCAGATGTTATGCAAGCAGTTGGACAAGTAGCAAGATTCCAAGCAGCACCAAAAGAATCACATATCATTGCCGTCAAAATAATTCTTCGATATCTAAAGGGCACAATAGAATATGGCTTGTGGTATCCCAAGGGTAACAATCTCATTATTCAAGCCTTTACAAATGCAGATTGGGCAGGAAGCGTTGATGATTGTAAGAGTACTGGTGGGGAAAAATTATATCTAGGTGGTTGTCTTGTATCATGGTTGAGCAAAAAGAAAACCTTAATCTCGTTATCTAAAGCGGAAGCAGAATACATTGCAGCGATAGCTTGTTGTACTCAAGTCCTATGGATGAAACAAAATTTGCAAGATCTTCAAGTACAATTCAGTGAGCCTATTCCCATATTCTGTGATAACAATAGTGCCATCAACATCTCCAAGAATCTTGTCATGCATTAAAAAAAAAACACATTCCGATCAAATATCATTTTTTTAGAGAACAAGTCGCTCAAAATAATTTTAAACTTGAATATGTTGGTACAAAATAAAAAATCTCTGATATCTTCACTAAAAATTTACCTCGTGAAGCATTTGAATATCTTTGCTAGAATATTGGGATTCTCCCAAGTTCTCATTATATTTTCTTATTCAAAAAATAAAGGGGGAGTGGAAGTGTGTACAGGTCTGCAGGATGGTTGTGTGTTAGGGGGAGTTACCTTTGCCATTGATTTCAAAGGGGGAGAGAATGTTGTAAGAAGAGGTGTCATGATCACAGGGGGAGTACTTGTGTTTCCATCAATTCCAAAGGGAAAGGATGTTGATCAATGGTTGTCATTGATGTCAACCCAAGCAGCAACACGGGCTACCCTAATCTTGCATGGGAATTTTGACCTAGAAAATTACTATATTACGAGTCAAGGATATTTTTTTATGGTTTCTACTTGTCTAGATGTTTCCGTTGATATATGGCACGCCACATAATTCTTCATGGTTTGAGATATATTCATGTTTGAAGTTAGTAACCACAATTAGTGGGCTAAAAACCCATGGGGTTGTGGCATGATACCAATAATTGGTTCTGGTCATTGAATAGTCAATAATTAATAATTTTTAAGCTCCTAAAATCCCTCCTACACTCACTTGTTGAAGACCCTCTCAATCTATGCATTTATATAAATTGTGATCCTCATATCCTCCTCATGTAGGGATTTCTCTACTTGAAACAGGTCATTGTGGAATTTTCACTCTAACTTTTTTTCTACGAAGGTTTTGTTAGCAATCGAATCTACCTTAGGCTGAAATAAGATAAACTCCAGGCAATATCAAACCAAGCTTAGCCTCGTAGCTAGCCCTACGAGGACAGGAGAGGGCTCTCTCCGGGTCAATCTCGATGAAATGATCGATAGGGTCTAAGATGACTTCAAACTGGAACTGATTTTAGGCTAGTAAATAAATATGAATGAGGTTTTTAATAAATGACTGGGTTTTCTGGGCTGTATGGGGCCAAGGAACATCATGAGCAGAGATTTAATCAAAGGCACAGATTATTCCATAAGGCGAGATAGGAGTGAAGTTTAACAATTTAATTGAAATTAAATGGAATGTAAGACTGTTTAAGAAAGCAGAAAAGGGCATTAAACAATGAATCCTTTCCAATAGAAGAAAATACACAAATCCTGAACGCTTCCCAAGGCATAGAAACAAATTGGATTCTACCTCTCCTACTGCAAAAGTATTCAGCTTGAAACGATTATGAATGAACTGAAAAACATAACGAGATACATATGAGACAAAAAGAAAAAACATTCGCTAAACTCACACCATAGGGATATTATGAACCAGAGCTGCATCCTTTCATTATTTCTTTGTCAAAAACTGTACAATGAAACACTGATTTTTCCTCCACACCCTTCTGCCAAAACTCTCCAACCCTTTGTAGCATGCCCAGGAAGCCCGAAAATGTATTGGAGTGGGTGCACAAAGATAATCATAGGTTTCTTCATGCTGTTTATCGAGTTGGCAACCTGGAGAGAACCATCAAATGCTACACTGAAATGATTAGGAATGAAGCTGTTAAGACATAGAGACATTCCCGAGGAGAAATACTCAAATGCTTTCCTTGGATATGGAACAGAAGACTCTCATTTTGTTTTGAAGTTGACATATAATTATGGAGTTGAGAGTTACGATATTAGCACAGGGTTTGGACACTTCGCAATTGCAACAGAAGATATTTTCAAGTCGGTCGAGGACATTCGAGCAAATGGAGGTATTGTCACAAGAGAACCAGGTCATGTTAAAGGGGGAAGCACAGTGATTGATTTTGTGAAGGATCCATATGGCTACCTGTTTGAGCTTATTCAAAGAAGTCCAACACCAGAGCCACTATGTCAAAATATGCTTCATACTGGTGATCATGCTCGATCCATCAATTTTTATGAAGAGGCATGTGGGATGAAATTCCTTAGAAGATCAGATAACCCTTCTTATGAGTATACAATAGCAATGCTGGGATATGCCAATGAGGTAGAGACAACAATTCTTGAGCTAACATACAATTATGATGTAAAGGAATACACCAGGGGCAATGCATATGCACAGATTGCCATTAGCACAGATGATGTATACAAAAATGCAGAAGCTATTCGGGTAGTTACACAAGAACATGGAGGCAAAATTCAAATTCTTTTATTTTTTAGCTTTTATTTAAACGGAAAAATGTAAAGTGGAAAGTCAAAGTACGCCTAAATTAAACGGAGAATATCCACAACAACAGGGCGATAAGATTGAAGACCTGTTTTTATTTTTAGTCACGATTTGATGGGATCCACGCTTTGCTTTTTCATTGGCCATTCGAAATTTGCAAATGGAAAATGTAACGTAGTTATGTTTTTAGAACAAATCGATGAATCTCTCTCTATTTCTGTAATTTCAGTTGAAACAACGCCCCTTGTTTTTGGGTCGATCTGTTTTCTCCTAGCTGAGTTTTATTTATTGTATGAAAAATCATTTGAGGGGTGTTGGAGAGTTCTGGGGAGAAGTGTGTGGAGGAAAAATCAGTGTTGCATTGTACAGTTTTGACAGAGAAATAATTGAAAGTTGCAGCTCTGTTTCATAAGATCCCTGTGGTATGAATTTGGCATATGTTTTTTCTCCGTTTCATATGTTCCTTGTTATGTTCACAGTCCATTCATAATCATTTCTAATTGAAAGCTTTTAAGTGAGAAGGGAAGAATCCAGTTTACTGCTCTTCCTTGGGAAAGATTTTCACGTTTTTGTGTAATTTCTTCTATTTGATAAGGATTCATCTATTATGCCCTTGTCAACCTCTCAGCAGTCTTTCCACTCCATATAATTTCAAATTGAATGCTAAACCTCTTGCCTATCTTGCCTCATGAGATAATCTGTGTTTTTGATTTAATCTCTCTGCTCATGCTATTCCTTGATCCCACGCAGCCCAGAAAACCCACTTATTTAAAAACCCCTTTCCTATCTATTTACTAGCCTAAAATCAGTTCCCATTTTAAGTCATCTCGCACCCTATTGCTCATTTTATCGAGATTGACTGGAGAGAGCCCTCTCCTGTCCTCGTAGGGCTAGCTACGAGGCTGAGCTTGGTTTGATGTGGCCTTGAACCTCGCCTTCCTTCAGCCTGAGGCAGATTCGAGCGCTAACAGGTTCAAAAGATGAAATTTTATTAGGCGAAGCCGAAAGCCCGAGGAAGCTCGTGTAAAAATTTCAGATCATGGTTCACAATATTTTCTGAGATATGATCTGTGGAAGTTAGGGTTTTTGCAGGCTTCTGAACTTCATCTCAAAGGGGTGACCTTGGGAGAATCATCATAACTCTCTCTGAGTATCGTATTGGAATTCCGTAAAAAGTGGTGGATAGTGCACAGACTGTAGTTTTATGTGTATCAATTTTAGAGCCAAATTAGGAAACACTGACACGTGGTACGCCGTACAAGTTTTCTCTACTGAACCAATCCATAATTAGGTCATTGTGAGATATTGGGAATAACTTTGCCTTGAAGAATCTGAATTGGGTTAGAACCGTGGAATTGGAAAGAAGACTCAAAGGACTACTATAGGACCGAAAATCACATACTAGGGATATGAAATAACATAGATACACCAGATTCAATATCGAGCTTCTAGAAGGCAAGAAAAAGCTAGATCATGTGCTGTCAAGGGCTGCAAAGGACCAGAATTTATAGGGAAAAAAAGCAAAGAAAGGTTCAATAGAGGTAAGCTCCAGGTAAGTATATTATGTATATGCATGTTCATCTCTTAATTGCATTAAGTTATTTGTATTCTAATTTGTTTTTTTTTGTTTAGCACTTACATATGCTCTACAGGATGAGGTAAGTTTTTCTATTATCATTTCATGGGTATTTACTTGAATGCTTTTTGCAGGTATTACATATTCATCAAGATAAGACTCAATTCATGATCTAATGTTCTGAAGAGTGAGAAAGGGTAGCATGATAAGATCAACAATCAAGGTGCAAAACAGCAACAATAAGTTCACCACATGAAGTCTTCATGTGGGTAGAACTGCATACAATCATTGTACTGAGTCATTGTAAAAGCATAATTGTAAAATTTGAACAAGTGTCTATCTGCCAAGAATTGAAGAGGAAGTGTCGGGAGGTCCAGGATCATCATTAGGTATTTGTGTCATAGTTGGGGTTTTGGTCTAGTGTGTCTTCTTCTACTACGTCATTCTATATCATTGTAAAGTGGACCATTTTTCCTAGTACGAGAGTCCATTCTTATTTTATTCTTCTATAGGGTGGTAGGCTGGTGCTAGGCTGGTGCATGCAGTCACCAACAGGTTCAATCCTGTGAAAAATTCAAGGTGTTAGGGTGGTGCTAGGGGAAGTTGTAGCTTAATGGGTGTTGGGGCATCTGTTCAGTTGAATACTAAATAATCTCGGGCGTTGGAGCGTCCATCCAGTGGGAGCTGGAGAAGAATTATTTTCTAGATTCTAGGAAGTTGGAGATTTATTTTCAATTGGAGTTGAATATTAAAGAATTATTAGAAAATAATTCAGGTGGTTTTTGTCTCGGAGGGGGTTTCCACCTTAAAAACTGTGTGCATTTGTGTTCCTTTTTTTTACTACTATCATTGTACAAACACTAATAATAATTGAAGATTAACTAATGCTCTGAAAGATTAATAATAGTAATAATTGAAAGGAATACTGATTCACCCCCCCTCTCAATATTTCCAACATTTTTCTCTGTTCAACTTCGGCCCTGACCAAAGTATTTCCCCTGCTTCACTTCCTAATGTATCACTAAGACCAACTAATATAATTTCAAAGCTTCAATACCAATTGCAACCCTGCCATTGTATTCCTGCTTCAATCGTCAAAGCCCCTTTTGCAAAACGGGATTTGATACCATATGTCATGACCATATACTTGTGGTACTCTTTCAACCACATATAGCAGGTGTGACGCCACTACACTTTTTATTTTTACCAATAATAGAGTGTATGGAGTACACCTATATTCAACACTTAGTCAATTTTCCAAACAAGTGTTCTTTAACAATGCAGTGAAATAAGTTATCTTCAATATTTAACAAGTGTTCTTTAACAATGTAGTGAAATAAGTTATCTTCAATATTTAATCTTTCACATTAAACATTCATCAACATCACACAAGTACACCCATACATACTTAGGAGGGGAAACTCCCGTAAAGTCTGCTAAATAATAATATCAATGTAAAATATGTTACAAAGTACAAGTTTTAAAAATATTTTCTACCAACTTCCTTCGCATGCATACTTAACCAATTTTTACCCAAGAATGTGCCATAATCATGCAACAACCTTGCTACAAATTGCCCGCACAATTCTGCCAAGGAAACCTCAAATTCAGTCTCACCAAACACACTCTACACGTTCTTCTTGTCTTGCTGACCTACTGAACTCTTTCTGCATGTCTTGGTCACTTGCACACTGTTCTGTACAACCCAAGTCATTGACTAACCATGTCTGCATGTAACACGCTATAGAGCGACCCTGCTACATGAAATGTTCACCTGGCTACATGACCCGACCTCCTATGCATGATGCACGCTATGGAGTGACCCTATCTTCATGCACTGTCCACCTGTCGAGTTACACCCAAATCACCCATGCCCTACACATCTATTTAGAATTTGCCCGACTCTCCGCAGTCTTTCCTGCGCTCAACTCTATAGTCCTCCCGTTCGGCTGTATTCCAGTGGTGCGGGCACATGGTATGCATGCCTCATGTACGACCTGTGACCCGACTCGCACTCACCTGAATGCCTTTGAACCCAAGTCTGCACTAAGTCTTCCTACTCGTCGGTTCCATCCTTGCTCGCCCTTCCTTCTACCTGTTCCGCCGCTACCCTGCGATGTGAACTCCGAACTTCGGTTTGATTCCTTAAGACTCCCAAACCACCATATATATATATATATATATATATATATATATATGATGTATCGTGGTCTTGAATCCGCCAAGGGTTGCGACCGTTCAAGGTCATCCCACTCACCATGGGTCGGCTTATACATTGGTCATCACATCCGCCAACACATATATGCCATCACAAATGTACACTGCCAACATGAGTCGCTCGGGTTGTTTGGGTCAGATATGTTTCTCGTTCACCCGACTCACCCAACTGCCGCTATAAACACACGAATCCCCTGACTGTTATGGGCTTGCACCCGCCCAACTCCCTTGCCCAATGCGCTCACCAAGTTGCACAACTCACCCAAGAGGTGGGCGCTCGCCAACACGACACGCCCGTCATGTGCACCTAACACCATCACACCTTGCCGAATGGCGCACCGAGTCATTGCATTCGCCTGAGTTGGTTAATACGGGTGCCCATAACACATGGGCGCGCCCACTACAACTCAGTCGCACATCGAATCAACTCATGGGCCTGACAGGTTTGGTCACTGCCAAGTCATAGGTTTAAACCTCATGGGGAGGGGTTGAGGTGTGGAAGCCACTTTAGGGGATTTAAACTTCCCAATGGGCATCCATGTTTAACCAAAGCCTCTCATAATCATGACAATAAGCATCCCATTGTGGGTGGATAAATATTCTTCCAACTAATAAGGCTCTGCCCTAGGCTCCACCTAGTTACAAAAAAAAAACAATAACATATATATAAATATATATACACACACACACACACACACACAAATTGCAACATATCAATTAATATGATTTATGTAGTTAAAATAACAAACAACTTTGATTATTTTTTCTTTTCATTTGAAGGCACTTTATATTTTCCCCCAAGGAAAAATCGTAACTTTCATTATGTTAAATATTGAAAATTACATGTTGTAGATGTTGCTATAAGAGCATATGCCAAAACTGGTGGCCCTACCACATACTGAACAAATTCTATGATGGATTGTACAAATTTAAGTTGATAAGATTACAATATAGATAACAAAAAATATACAAATATCTGTGATCGACACAAAAAGAAACGTAAAATCACTGTAAAAAAAACCAATACTGATCTGCAAGAGTCAGGGCATTGTTGCCCCCTGTGCATGCTGCTCTATAAAAGGTCTATGAAAATACTGCTAAAAGATGTTGTAGGCACTTTATATATATATAATCAATTAATCAAATTTATCCCCAAGGGTTGGAGGTCCCGTTGCTAAACCACCTCGCCATTGGGAGGTCATGGGGTCAATTCTCCTTGATGCCCTCGAGGTTAGGCTCTAATTAGTTTGGATGGTGGGATGTGATCCCTTCTAGTGAATCTACCCATATCATCCTAAAAAACAATTAATTAAATTTTAATATTAATAACAGATCATATTTTTGGCTTTAATGTATTATTAATATTAGATATTACGTAGTCAAAGAATCTTAGCTTGAGTGGCTTTGTTAGTATGAAAATTCTTGATGCATGTACCAAAAATGTTTCACTTAAGTCACTAGTGACTAGTGACCCTAAGAACAAAATATGCCTATGTTTATGCTTAATATCTGCAACAAAATGTTAGAAAAGACCCACAGAAAAATATATTGTGCAAACATAAACATATGACAACAAAAATATAAGTATAAGAACCCAATGAAGAATTTAAATGATCAATTTTATTAATAAGGAACAATACGCTTGATGATGAGATATTATAGACTTGGGTCTATTGATCCCCCTCAATGGGATGGGTCCTTCTTGACCTTGTGCTTCAATAATATTGTGCTATCTCTAAGTGGTGGTATGCAATGGGCAAAAGGAAACAAGGGGTGCTTGAACTTAAGTGAGAGATCAAATGCTATGAGACAATAATGAGGACTATGAAAATGGTAATGGTAAAGATTGAGGAGAAAAACTCTCTATTTATAACAAAAATATTGGGATAGATTGAGAACTATAAAATAATATAATGTTATTGACTAAATAAAAATCTAGCTGTTGTAAATATTTTATTGTATTTTTTTAGAGGGAAAAGATAATCGAAATGGTCAAATATATTTATTTAGAAAGTGGCTATAGTGATTAAAAAATAAAAAATAATTTATTAATTACTTTATGATAATTAAGTCAAATATGAATTTGAAATAGTTCTTAAATAATGATTTAGTAATTATCTCATGAGGAAAATAGGGGATAAATATGGAATAATAAAAAAATAATGATTTTTTTAATGTTTTCAAGGTGATTAAGTAAATAATCATAGAATAATGATTAATAATTATTTTTAGAGAATATTAAATAAATAATGATTTATTTAATTATTTTGATGGGTTTTTTTGGATTTTAATGAGAAATAATTTAGGAAAATGGTTCATTAAATTATTTCTTATGGTGAAAGTGGATTTTACCATGGGAAAAATCATTCTACATGGTATATTTCGATCAACCTAGTAAGAAATGGCTAGGTGAACATTTTTGGGTGATAACATATTGCCCCCAAATGTAAGAGTGTCAGTAGCGAATCATATGATCAAAATACGTTGTAGTTTTCACTTTCACAAGACATTGAAGGGGAGTCATAGAGTGATATGGATAGAATGTTGAAGTAATGCAAGTAAGGACTCCGATTGGAGGGGGAGTGACCTAATTGTATGATAGGAGTCTCCTTTTATTGGTAAGTACATCCGCTGAGACAACTAAGTACAAATAATAATTATGTGCCCAACAATGTGGTTATGGGCAACAAAGTACATGATACATAACATGCTAGCAGCATTTGGGCCAGAAAGTGACACAATGTTACAATGATTCCCATATACATAATTGTATGGAATACAAAAGCTAAAATAATACAATAACATCTATTAATATGACTACATGAGACATACTGCCCCCAAGTGGAGATGAGAGGGAGATCAAAACCAAAGAAGCCCTGTTGAACAAGAAAGGGCTTTGAAGATTTGAATGTACTATGTGAAGGAGACATGCATGTTGTGGGCTCTACGATTGATAGAGACCGAGCCAATCAAATTGAAAAAACAACATTTGAGGTAGGACCATAATCTGTTGACATATGGGCATGTGGGGGGATCCTTGAAGGGCCACCCCCTCATGCGGTGTGGAACATCTGACATGCTCCCAGGAAATGATGGTACAATGTGATGGATTGATCAACTGACAAGTATATGATTCTTGATCATTCGATAATGTGCTGAGGTCAAAAACATGAGAAACAACCAAGTCAAAGGGAAGTGAGGATTCCGTTTGCTTAATGTGAGGAACCGAACAAGGATGATAGCTGGAACCAAGGTGCACTTCCCTCTAGGCCATTTTACTGGAATATATGTTTACATATTGAGGGGTTTTCACAATGCATTTTATTAGATATCATTTTTTGGGATTCAAATGTGTTAAGTAAGCCATTCATCTATGACCATTTACATGAGAGGTAGTTGTAATTGAATAATTTCTCATGAATTTTGAATTTTCCACTTAGCACTCATTGCATCGAGTGACGCTCACATGGGTGAAGAAGTGGGATTGAAACTAGTGAAATGAATCACATAGTGTCAATCATCACTTTCAGGGCTTGCACCTGGTAACCGGGACTTCCTAGGAGGTCACCCGTCCCAGATCACCTCTAGCTCAAGTGCGTTTAACTGTGGATTTTTCCCCACAATCAAGCCCACTTAGCTTGCTACCCCATTTGCAAAACCTTAGCAAGTATTGTGCCTCATGAACCATTGAAGTAGAGCTCCCTTCACTCTTTGTATTAAATTATTGAGGGGTTTTCACAATGCATTATATTAGATTTTTTGTTTTTGGGATTCAACTATGTTAAGTAAGTCATTCATCTATGACCATTTCCATGAGAGGTAGTCGTAACTGAATAATTTATCATGATTTTTGAATATTCCACTTTTCACTCATTGCATTGGGTTATGCTCATAAGGTTGAAGAAGTGGGATTGAAACTAGTGAAATGAATCACATAACATCAATAATCATTTTCGGGGCTTGCACCCGGTAACCAAGACTTCCCAGGAATGGATGTGCTGATGTCGACAATAAAGGGCCTGCTAGCGCTAAGACAATGAGGATTCCTAAATAAATCCATGAGGGATATGGTATTGTGACTGATATATTGACACCAGGGATGCTGATGATATAATAATGGAATTTGTGGACTGATTACTTCCCTTTTCAAAGCATAATATTCATGGTTGACCTGGTAGCGACTGAATCAATTCCAGAGGGGATGGTAAATTACTTAGACGAAGGATTTTCAAAGATAGATCAAAGTATCTAGAGGCCAAATATGAGAAAAATGGGATGACTGCGATGCAAATAAGGGTAAGAGACTGTAACGAGACTCAATGGGAAGTGGAATAGACTCCATGGATGCAAGGGTGACTCATCTCTGATGCTATGAACAAGGGTGATCCTATGTTATTTCCACAAAGGGAAGGCCTAAAGGGGACCATAAAAGTATGAGTAAATAATAGTTACTCACGACGAAAATCAACACATAAGTCGCAAGTGAAAAGACAAAGTGGTGCTAGAGTACGAGTGAATCATATGAATATATTTGATTTTAATAGGAAACAAAGTGAGACCTCATGGAAAAAATGGCTTCTCGGTGAAGTGTCAAATTAATAGAAAAAAGAGAGACTCATTATAGTGCTCGATGAGAACTTTCCAACAATGTTGATGGTTTGTCAAACCGAGCTATAGTATGATTGTAATGGCCAACAAAAAAACTAGGTTTTTTCCTATAAAAGAGGTTCTTTCTCCCAACTATATTTATTCACACATTAAGCTATTGGAGAATTTGGGGAGGAGGAGGAGGCACTAAATTTTGGCGAGCTTGTAGAGGAAAAAGCATCTGATGGAATTTGGATTGGAGACTTTCAGGTTGATGGCCTTACTTTTCTAAATATGGTCTTAATGCTTCTGGGAAGGATGGCTCCTAGTGAAGAATTAATGAAAGAAAGGAATACAGGAATGAACTAATAGAGAAGGTATAGGATCGTCCTCGATCACCAATTTGAACATGGGGACTAGGTGGTAAGTATGGTATCACATAAAGTAGAATATTTTAAGATATGGTAATAAGCATTTACAATACGCGATGTGTATATGGCTCGACGGAGATACGAGTAGGACAAATTATCCAAGAATTGGAGGATAATCAACTAAACCTAGATCGTTGAGTTCTAGGTCGAGACTTATGGGAATCAAGTGAGAAGGTGGCCAAGGGTGTTATCATGCCCCAAAAAATGATATATTTACCCCAAACATATGATGATGGAGGGGACTTATCAGGTATGCAAAGGTGGGAATGATGCCCTTAGCTGGATGAGTTTGTGGAGTGCCATTGTGTTTTAGGTGCTTGAATAGGGGATTCAATCATTTGGTCCTACTAGCATAAGATTTTCCAGAGGTTGATGAGTAGATGTAGGGGCATATGTGCCCCCCAATTTTTGTATGTGTGGATGTAACATGCCATGGACATGTAAAATATATTTAGAATAGTGGATGTTGAAGTTCAACAAAAAATTTCAACACCCACGCTATTGTGGGACTAGGAGGTCCAAGTAGCACTGACACTAGTGTGGGACCACAAGTCTTAGCAAAACCTACACTGGTGTGGGCTAAATTTGGTGCATGTCTATTTTAGTTATCCCTTAATAAAGATGGACAATAAAATGTAATCCAATCTCAAAATAACTTGCAATATTTATTTGAGTGTGATAAAATCAGTTAACTCATGAATTTCGAGTTGAGGGGTGTTGGTGAGGCATGCTGAGTAATTCTAGTTGTAACAGAGTTCGAAGTGCAGTGGTGCATTAGTTAATGCAGGTCGTAAACAATTTAACTCAGTTAAGTGAGTTAAACTCAGTTGTGCTAGTTTTAATTGTTAGATACACTAGTGAGAGATCAAGTGAATTAAATATTAATTAATTCACAATCAATGATCTCACATGCAACTAAGGATTTACTATTATTAGCTGCATGCATGTCAGTTCTAGTGGAGACCCAGTTGAGATCTAAGTGAAAGGGAAGTTGACTATCAGTTGTAGGATTATTGGGTTGAACCCATGCAACCAAAAACCCATTGGATTTCCCATGATACTTGCGCAATCAAGGAAGGTGAAAATTCCTAAATAATAGGGATTTCATTCATCAAGGATTGCACAAGCAAGGCATGATATCTGGAGGCAGTAAATTGGCTAAGTATTGGCTAGTTTTATCTGAGATAGTGTGAGACAATTAGTTGAGTATAGGAGGGCTCTATGAGAAGATTTGTATGTAATTGTTTCATGTATCCATGCTGAATATAAAATAGAAGATAGTGGGGTTTTGGAGTAGCAAGCTTTCCCCGGGAAATTATCTGTGTTGTGGATTGTTTGATTCTTCTTTGCTTCATTTGATTGGAGATTGTGTTTTTAATTCTGCAATTAATTTGTAGAAGTGGTTCAATATTTAACTTTAGTACATTGTTAGATAAGATTGAATCAATGATATACATGATTGTTGTATAATTTATACATGGTATCAGAGCACAATAAATCACAATAGTTAAGGAGGAGCTGAGTTTGTGATTGGATAGAATTCGAATTTGAAAAAAGAATTTCTTGGTGCTATAGCTGATTTAGGATTGAAATGGATTTCAATGGCTTGAGGTTGGAGTATGCACTCGAGGTTAGCTCTAACTATATTTATTGGAAGGAAAGGATGGAGGTAGTACTCGAAGACAATGGCTTGAAGGAATTCATTGACAATGATGTTCCTAAACCTGCTGTGACAAATGTTGAAAATCTTGAAGCATGTCAAAAGAAAGTGGCAAAGGTGAGGAGGATCCTATTGGAGGGAGTACGAGACCACATTGTCTCAAGCCTCCATGGGAAATACACACCATATGCAATGTGGAAGGCTTTGAAAGATCTATTTTAGAGCAGTAGTGACCATAAGAAATTGACACTGAAAGATAAACTCAGGAAGATAAAGATGGAGAAAGGCGACTCCATGCCAAAATATTTAACAAAGTTTGTCCAATGTCAGGATGAACTGGGGAGCGTTGGTATAACTGTCACTGATGATGATTTGGTGAGTTTGGCTCTCCTAGGACTTCCCAAGAGTTGGCACAATTATCAAGGCTTTGTCAATGGAAGGGAAAAGCTTCCAGATTGGGAATGACTATGGTCAGATTTGGTGCATGAGGAGTTCAGATGGAACACTAGAGATGGATCTTCATATAATAATGAAGATGAAGAAGATTTTTCTTTGGTTGCTAAGGCGAAGAAAGGGAAGGGGAAGAAATTCCATTCCAAATTCGAGTCCAAATATGGAAATAAGTGGGACATGTACAGGGTGAAGTGTTTTCACTGTCATGAGCATGGGAATTATGCTACTAACTGTCCACAAAAGAAGAAGAACAAGAAGGCTGGAGGATTTGCAACTGGTGAGGCTTTGGCCTCGCAATTTGATCTTGAATTTTCATTGATCACATGCATGGTGTCAAGTGCATTGTGATCTGTGTGGTATTTGGATAGTGGTGCTTCCTTTCACATGACGGGAGATAAGGAACTTTTCAATAGCTTGGAGGAGAAGGATCTAAAGATGCATATTGAAATGGGTGATGATGGGCGGTACAATGCTACTAGGATTGGTACCATTACCTTCCAGAGATATTCAGGTAAACCATTTCAATTAAAGTATGTAATGCATGTACCAGATTTGAAGAAAAATTTAGTCTCAGTTGCAATGTTGGAGGATAGAGGCTATGATGTTTTTTTCAGTGAAGGAAAAGCTTTCCTGTGATAGAAAACAATAGGAAAAGCCGATAAGATAAGGATTCAAGTTAAGAATCTCTATAAGCTGGATGTAGATGGTTGCACAACAATTATGGGCAAGGTAGAAAAAGTGGTGAGCCGGGATGAGGGAAAATTATGGCACAGGAGATTGGGCCATCTTCACCATGGAGCCTTGAAAGTCATGAAAAATATTTCTATTGGTCTTCCCAAAAGTACACTTGTGTAGTCAAACACATGCAAGGGATGTACTATGGGAAAAATATGTAATGGCCACATTTCATGAAAAGGAGAACTGAGCCTCGGGGATCCTTGAGAGAGTTCACATAGATGTGTGTGGACCATTCTTTGTTGCTTCGACAACAAAAAATAATTACTATGTGATATTTGTTGATGAATTTTCTTGTAAGTGCTGGATCTTCTTCATGCAGAAGAAATATCAGTCATTCTCAAAGTTTCTTGAGTTTAAGGCACTAGTGGAGAAAGACACGGGGAAGCAAGTGAAGGCTCTTAGGAGTGATAATGGTGGAGAGTACATCTCTAACGAATTCAATAACTTCTGCAGAAAAGAATGAATTCGAAGAGAACTGATAGCGCCTCATATCCCACAACAGAGTGGGGTCGCTGAAAGAAAGAAAAAAACGATTGTGGGTGCAACAAGAGTGATGTTGCATGATCAAGGCCTACCGATGCATCTGTGGGTGGATGCATGCAACACTACGGTATTTCTGCATAACAATTGCCCTCATATGATACTTGGTATGAGTACACCAGAGGAGGCTTTCATTGGTAAGAAACCTGATGTTTCACATTTTAAGATTTTTCGCTCATCTCTTTATGTGCATGTGATCAAAGATGCTAGGAAGAATCTGGAACCAACAACTGAGATTGGGATTTTTGTGGGGCACACTAAAACATCCCTCAACTATCGAGTGTATTTTCCAAACATCAGAATGACAATTGTGTGACGGGATATAAAATTTGATGAGGAGAAAGCCACACGTTGTCCCTTGAGAGGGAGCTGGACTTGCATGCAGAGGAGGAAATCTTGGTTCCCAAGGATGAGCCTCAAGATGTGGAGTGGCCACATGAGGAGGATCATGGAGTGGCGGAAAAAACTCATCTAGATCCATCCATCAGAAATGGAAAAATGCGCACCACAGAAGCTGATAGATTGAGACTTGATGTTGTAGAGAATGTAGGAGCCCCTACTTCACAGTGCAGATAGAGAAAATCTCCAGAGATGTTTACTGGATACATGGATCTTATGAGAAAATGTATTTTGACTGAACCATCTTCCTTTTAGGAGGCAGTGCAATAACCAACTTAGGTTGATGCAATGGTGTTGGAATATGACTGCATTGTCAAGAACAATGCATGGGAGATTGTCCCAAGACTGGTCGACAAATCAGTGGTTGGATCTAGATGGATCTACAAGTTGCTGATGTGAGTGTGGAGAAATAAAAGGCCATATTTGTGGCCAAGGGATTCTCACAGATTGAGGGGATTGATTATGATGATACTGTTGCACCTGTTGCAAGGTACTCTTCAATTAGATCCATCCTTGCACTCTTAGCATAGATGGGCTGGTGCATTCATCAGATGGATGTGAAAACTATGTTTCTAAATGGATTCATTGAGGAAGAAGTGTACATAGAGCATCCAGAAGGTTTCGAGATCTTTGATAGTGAGTCGCATGTGTGTTAACTCAAGAAAGAACTGTATGGGCCGAAGAAAGAACCTCATGCTTGGTACACTCAGATAGAGAACTATTTCACCATACTAGGCTTCACCAAAAGTGAAGCTGATGCAAAGTTGTACCAGATTGTGTTTAAGGGTAAGCTATTGATTATTGTTCTTTATGTTGATGATCTAATTTTTATTGGTGATAAGCAACTAATACACTCATGCAAGGAGGATCTTATAAGGGAGTTAGAAATGAAGGAGGACATGGGACTCCTTCATTATTTCCTTGGTTTAGAAATATGGCAGCGAGATGGTGAAATTTTTGTTTCTCAAGGAAAGTATGCCAAAGAGATACTGGGTAAGTTTCACATGGAGAGCTGCAAACCCATGGATACTCCTCTTCCAGGAAATTGGAGGAAAGAGGAAGCTACTTTTGGAGAGGTAGTGGATGCTACTTTCTATGGTCAGATAGTTGGTTCACTGATGTATCTAGTGAATACTAGACCAGACATTTGCTACGTAGTTAACCAACTGAGTCAAGCTATGGTTAAGCCTTGGTAAGAACTTTTGGAAGTCTGGGAAGAATGTCTTGAGATAGCTGAGGGGCATATTAGAGTATGGCACAAAAAAACAGAGGGAGAGAAGCTTCAAGGCTTCACGGATGTAGATTGGGTAGGCAGTCCATCAGACATAAAGAGCACATCAGGAGGGATCTTCAGCATAGGATTGACAACAGTTTCTTGGTAAAACAGGAAGAAATGATTTGTGGCACTCAGTTCAGCAGAAGCAGAGTACATGGAAGCAAGTCAAGCTGCATGTGAGGCTATCTGGATGAGAAATATCTTGGTTGGTTTGTTTGGTTCTTAGATGGATCCGACAGTGATTCATTGTGATAATCAAAGTTGCATTAAAATCTTGATTAATCATGTGCTACATGATAGGTCCAAGCACATAGATATATGATACCACCATCTCAGAGATTGTGTGTAGAGGTAGATAATGTTACTTCCGTACATTCCCATGAAATATCAGGATGTAGATATTCTGACGAAGGCGCTCACCAGGAGAAAATTCGAATACAGAGATGCAAGACTAGGGTGAAGGATAATCCCTTTCTTGTTGAGAGGGAGTGTTGAAGTTCAAAAAGAAATTTCAGCACCCACGCTAGTGTGGGACCAGGAGGTCCAGGTAGCACCTACACTAGTGTGGGACCACAGGTCTTAGCAGCACCTACACTGGTGTGGGCTAAATTTGGTGCATGTCTATTTTAGTTATCCCTTAATTAAGATGGAAAATAAAACACAATCTAATCTCATAATAACATGTAATAGTTAACTAAGTGTGATAAAATCAGTTAACTCTTGAATTTTGAGTTGAGAGTAGTTGGTGAGGCATGCAGAGTAATTTTAGTTGTAACAGAGTTCGAAGTGCAGTGGTGTATTAGTTAATGCAGGTTGTAAATATTTTAACTCAGTTAAATGAGTTAAACTTGTTTGTGATAGTTGTAACTATTAGATACACTGGTGAGTGATCAAGTGAATTAAATATTAATTAATTCACAATCAGTAATCTCACATGCAACTGAGGATTTACTATTATTAGCTGCATGCATGTCAGTTCTAGTGGAGACCCAGTTGAGATCTAGGTGAAAGGTAAGTTGACTATCAGTTGTAGGATTATTGGGTTGCACACATGCAACCAAACAACCATTGGATTTCCCATGATACTTGCGCAGTCAAGGAATGCCAAAATTCCTAAATAATAGGGATTTCATTCATCAAGGGTTGCACAAGAAAGGCAGGCTGTATAGAGGTAGTAAATTGGCTAAGTATTGGTCAGTTTTATCTAAGATAGTGTGATACAATTAGATGAGTACATGAGGGCTCTTGTGAGAAGAGTTGTATTGAATTTTTTCATGTATCCATGCTAAATATACAATAGAATATAGTGGGGTTTTGAACAACAATATTCCCCCGAGAAATTATCTGTGTTGTGGATTGATTGACTCTTCTTTGCTTCATGTGATTGACGATTGTGTTTTTAATTCCGCAATTGATTTGTAGAAGCGATTCAGTATTTAACTTTAGTACATTGTTAGATCAGATTGAATGCATGATATGCATGCTTGTTGTATAATTTCTACAGTGGATTCCAAACACAAATATGGATAATTTGTGTACATAATGTAATTATGCATGATTTTGCCGATGTGGTCACCATTTGTTTTTTTTATGGATGTATTATTTTGGGAAGAGGGGATAGATGCAGTGAGAGAAAGGAAATGGTGGATTTTCGATCTCATGTGGTATTGCATATATATGTGTCAAATGGATTGAATTTATGGGTTCAAATACATGGTGTCACCATACCAAAGAGTGCCTTTGAATATAATGAATTGATGCTCACCTAGACGACATTGAGGTTGAACAACAACGTCTATGGGACTGGGTTGTTGATATAAAATAGAGGGATGATTAAGTGGATCATCCCCATGATGATCTGGAGTGACACGGGACTCTAAAATTTCTTAAAGATGGGGAAGAATAGTGGTACTACAATCAACACTACCAGATGCACTAAGAGGGTTGGGGATAATTGCTTCTCCTGAAATCTCAAAAGTTGATGCCCCCTTACCCAATCATTGTGTGGAAATGTAATGAACACAAGCTAGATGTGGTTTGAATTAATGGGTTCTAGGTAAGGGGTGATTGAACCAATCATCATCATGGGATACATGGTTCACATACACATCGTCATGAATAGGAGATATATGACTAGTGGATTGAAGGTCGATTGATGTTGAGATCAATTTGTCTTCAGAGGATGGTTCTAAAGAAGAAAATTTAGAAACTCCTAAAGAGTCTGAATAAATCGATTCCATGGTGATGGGCCTCTAAATTAGACAAAAAATAACGCCCATATAACCTTTCTTAAGCCCATATACCTTATGTACATGAAAAGACATATTAAAATTTCTCCCTCTGCACTTAATAATGTTTTCTTATGCTTCAATATTTTCTTAGGAAGGTTTAAAGGTAATTACATATTTCTGCTTAATATTGGTTATTTTTGTAGAATATTGTGAGAATATTTGGCAGATTATGCAGATTTGGAGAAGGAGATGATTTAGGGACTTGCTTCCTGCCACTAGAATATCAAGATTGAAGAATAAATGAGAACAATATCAAGAAATTAGGGATAAATCTCAGATAAATTCAAGGGGGTTTTCCACCCTCCTTAACTCAAAAGGTAGCCGAAGGATCCTCATGAGATCCCCTCCAAAAATTTGAATTCCAGAAGCAGCCAAGCAACTGAAGACGAAATGCACTCAATCTATGGTTTACTTGGAGTCAAGTGGACTCATTACCTATTTTCTAGGGAGATGTTGGTAGCTTCCCTTTAGTATAAATAAAGCTGATCAAGAGCTAATTAGGGTCAATTCTTCAATCCCATTCTGGTCGACTTCCATTCCATCCCACTACCATTCCATTCCATTAGATTCAAATTTCTATTGTAAATCCATTAGGCTCTGTTAAAAATTTTAAGGATGTAATAGATTGTTCTTTTTTATGAAATGAGTAGAGAGATGCCATTTTATTGATCTAGTTCCAGAGAGCTGGGCTCGTGGGTTAGGGCCCAACCCATGTGCCTTAGCTTCTTTGCTGTTTTAATTATTTTTTCCTGTCATTTAGCTATTTTTGCTTCTATCATTTAGTTAGATCTGCTTCTGATAAGTTTCATTGCTATTTAGTTTTCGTGCTGTTGTAGTTTTAATGGCTTATGCATAATGAAATAGAGGAAAAACTCCAAACCTGTGGTCAAGACTCCCCCTACTCATCTATGTCAATAGAGTTGGAGTCAGGCAGACCATCCCACAGACCCAAAAACTTCTTTCTGTTTGTTGTTTTATCACGCATTCTTTTTTGTTTTCCCTTGCATGAATCCGCAGGTGTTTGCCAAAATTTATGTCAACACCCTAGAGAAGCTCCGTGTCGCTTCCTACTTTATTTTCCATCGCTCTATTTACGGCTTAAAACTGATTTTTACACCTTAATTCCCCTCTTTTTCCTCTTGTTTAAATGTTGCACCCACATTTTTATTCATAAAAATAGTTAAACCATTCAGCCACCTTATTCCTTTGTTTTTATCGGTCACGGTTGCCGCACCATTTTTAACACAGAATGCTTGAAAAACATTTGAAATGTGACCTCTGCCTTTGCTCCTCAGTTCTCCTGCCACCATACATCGCAATCACACTTCACAACTTTCCCATTTTTCTTTCGAGACTTACTGCAAATCCCATCTCATTTCCTTTTTCGCTCGACCACAATCACATCTTCGTACATCGCAATCGCACTTCGCATAATTTTCCCTTCCCTTTAAATACCTACCACTCATATTTACCGATTGTGATATCATGATATCACATATCAAAATTGCAGCGTTTTCCCTTTCCCTTAAGACTTACCACTCCAACTCTGTGATATTGCGATTGCGATATTGGCCCTACCTCCATTCGCCACATTGCAAATCACTTGTCGAACCTTTTCCATTTTTCATTAACACTTACCACTTTCTTTTTCTGATTGCAATATTGTTATCGCACTTTTCCGCTCTTCCCCATCGCACTCCGCAATACTTATCCTTTTTCTTTTAATGCTTACCGATATTTCTGCCGATTGTGATATCGCATCTCACACGTCGCCGCACCTTGTCGCACTTCACACTTCGCAGGGTTTACCTCATTGCATTTCGCACTTCGCTCTCGCTCCCGAATAAAACTTCCGCTATCCCTTTAATATTGCGATATTGTGATTGTGATATCACACATCACAACGTTTTCCTCCATTGCATCTTCACCATTGCAATTTTCAATTTATTCCACTCCAAAGATTTTTTGAGCTATAATAAAGTTCTAATAAGGTTTTAACCCTGCTCTTTCCACTTCTATGCCTTGTTTCATGCGTTAAGCCATCCATTGACCTCTTTAGCCATTTTCTTCCCTCCAAGCTGAAAATCAACACCTTTTAAAGTTTAGTTAGATCATGAATAACTGCATGGATAGAAGCATAGTGGATAGAAGTATGATAGATAGAGTAGGATGTGCTTAGCCAAGTTAAGTGTGGTTTAGGATTAGTTTCCTTTCTGTTATTTTTTTTCTGCAAATTAAATTAGTTTCCTTCCTGTAATTTCTTTTCAGCAATTTACTTTAGTTTCTTACAATCATTTCCTTCCTACACATTAAAATAGTTCCATTTCTGTCATTTCCTTTCTGCAATTTAGTTTAGTTTCATTGAAGTGTGACATAATTCACTGAGAACCCCTAGAGGTAGCACCCTTTCATAAAGCATAAGAGAATGACATGAACATAATGCATCTGCTGTGTATATAACACTATCACCTCAAAGTTTGTACGAACCCCAGGTTGATAAAGTAAAGTAGGGCAACCCCTGGGAGTTGCAGCACTGAAGAAAAGTAAGGGGTGGTAGGAACGAGTTGACTAGAGTCAAATCCATATAAGGTTTGAGTTGGTTAGGAGGATTGTTTGCAGGAGGATCAATGTACCATATTGAGATCCCAAAATTCATATTAGGAAGACTCAACATATCCATTACAAGAGTAGAAAAGATTTTGCGGGAATAAGAAAGGTATTTGACCAAAGGGGTAATGACCTGAAAGAACTCCACCTGAGGGAGGATGTCCTAGAGGGATACCACTTGAAGGGAATTGGCATGTAGGAATTATTCTATAAGGGTGAGCTGAGTGTTGAGCAGTATATTGTTAAGGGGTTGGTTGCTAGGAAGATGTACGAGAATGCTTGTTAGCATCTCGTGGAACTTGAAGCATGCAAACACTTGAAGAGCTAGGCTCAAAAGGAATAGGAAGTGGGACATAATAAGTCCCAAGCAACATGGAATATTTATAGACTCTAGGGGAAACATTGTTAAAGGTAGAGGTGGTCTTGTTTCCTGCCATTGGTGAAATGGTATTTTGAGGAGATGTGTGCAATTGATGGTCATATTAAGTCAACTTATCAATAGTGACAATATTTCCATTTTGGGGAAATCACATCTTATAAAAGACAAGAGATGCGATGAGTGACATGGAATATGTGTAACTATGACCCAACAAGAAGTTATAATCTAAAGGAAAATCAATGACTTTGATTTCGATCATGACCGTATTGCCAGCAAAAATGATGGGGAAATTCTAATATAAACCAAGGGGTTGCGAGGGGTGACCATCCCATGCATGAAGGGTGATGGTGGATTGTGACATGTCGGGGTAACCAAGTTGCTTCCAAACACTAGTGGCCATCACATAAGTGGAGGCACATTCCTCAAATATACATTATTGAACAATGGAATTTTTTATTGAGACTGGTATTTGGAAAGCAACAGATAAGGGAAGGGGGGGATATTCTGCTTTATTGACATCAAAGAATAATATGATCATCAAAAGGATCCACAATTCCCAAAGCAGACAATAACACTTTCCATCAGGATGGGCATGATTGGAGGAATTCTAGTTTTGACATGACAACAGGAGACTATGCCAAGTCATCTACTATACTGTAAGTGTGGGTGAATCAAGAAATAGAAACATTTCAATGTATTGGTCCTTTAGTGATCTTAGGGTGAACCTATACTTTAGGAAAAGTGATCTGTAAGGTACCATTGGGTGGCAAAAGGGGCTCAATGGAAACTTTGGTTTGGGAATCGGTCGCAAAATTATCTAGAGGATTGTTGTATTGACGCGACTGAGTTTATAGGTTAATATCTTCAAAATTCATCATGATAATCTAGTAATTTCCATTCCCAAGTTGTGAGGGGTGAGGCTCTGGAGGATTTTGGGTAGGTTGGGTGGCCACATATCCTTAATGAGGGAATAGTTTGGTAAGCACAACTAGCTGTGAATAAGAAAAAAGGAGGTTGAGCGATGGGATGAGGTCCTCTAGAGGCAGTTGTTTGAGCTTCCCATGCTTGACACATCTGAGGGAGAGGAGAAATTAATGAGTGCAATGACCATAAGTCTCACAACAAGCACATGGTTTATTAGTTCTAAGATCCTTTTTCTACTTGGGTTGTCTGCCCTGTTGTTGTGTTACATGATTAGGATGGTCAAACTTATTGGAATTAGGTTTTCTACCTTGGTTGATTTGATTACCTTGAGGCTATTGGTTCTAGTTTCCTTTCCCCTTGTTCCATCTCTTGGGGTTAGGGGGAATGGTAGAACTTTGCAAAGCATACACTTGACTCTATGGAGGTGGTTGTTGTTGCGACAAAGGTGGTAGAGGCATGGAAGGTTGAGGCATTGGTGCCACTGGGGTTGGAGTGCTAGACGATGCAAAGGGATAATAGGTTCTTGCGAAAACATTTTGGTAACCAAGTTTAGCAACAGTTGGCCCTAGCACTACTTGATGCGAATGAGAAAATTCATATGAGGTTGTTGTACCTTGGTAAGAGTTGACATGTGAAGGATCAAAAGGGGGATATGTGTAGGTGGAACTGGTCCCCCTGGGGTTGACCATAATTGATGGGAGTTCTAAGATACGGAAATGGGTGGGGGTATGAAAGTGATCCAATGATACCATCAACGACATGTGATGCCCATGATGCATTAGCAACACCTAACCTAGGGAGATCACGAAGGAAGGTATAAACATAACCTGACTGCGCATATATCAGATATTATTTAAGGGCTATCTAGAGAGCTTCATCCCCAGTCCGAGGGAAGTGGGAGGTGACATATTTATCTATGGGGGCCAAAAGGGTTCTAAAAAACCAATGCATATACACATGGTATTTGAACTCAGGAGCTTTGCAAATGATCCTCCTTCTGCGCCATTTTTGTACATGGTCAGAAAGGTGAGTGGCAAAAGATAACAAAAGGAAGTAAAATTTTTTGAATCAGTGTCATATCGAAGAGGTAATTGGAAATATGATAGGAAGGCTTTGGTAAGAGTGATAAAGGTTGAGTGAGATGCATGGTGTTGGTCGACATACCACTTGGAAATGACTCTAGTTAGGGTGCATTGGAAAAATGAAGACGTATGTAGTCCTCGGTAATGAAATTGGATGAACACCACATGTGGAAAGAGCGAACATGATTGGTAGGGTCTTCTCCAGGATTACCTTCAAAATTGGGAATGTCTGAGGGGAATTTTGTTGGAATGGGGGGCCAATTCTAATCATGGATAAGGGGATCTTTGACAATTTGGATTAAGTTAGGCAGGCTCAAACTAGCCATGTAGGGAAGCAAGGGAGTATTAGTGGCCATACCTGAAGAGGTTTTGGTGTTACTAATTGTAGTGTTACCCTGGTTAAGACTAGTTTTAGTACCTGGGTTCCCACCACCTACATTAGTGCATTATATGGTGGCGATGCAGGGTTGGGAAGATGCAAAATTGGATGAAGAGTTGGAAAAATCAGAAGAACTAGAGTTTGTATGTGGACTAGGTGGAGGGTAAGGTATATGGATCCTTACTCGTCGAGTAGGGGTGATAGGATGTCCTAAAGGAAAAGTGGGGAAAATGCCACAAATTCTTCATGATAAACGCATAGGGGGTGAGTTTTTTTTGAGACAAATAAAAATCAAAGGCTAAGGGGTGATGATAGGGAAAAAGAGTAACAAATAATAAGTAAATACCTAGTACAGTGGTTCCAATTATAAACTAACTATAATGATATGCTACACTAATAAAAGAAAACATGCCCTATCAAATAAAAATGACTTCTACCCTAAAGGTGATCTAATCCTCAAACAAGTCTTAGCTCTATAGTTTTAGATGGCCTTCCAAGAGACTTGTTACATGAAAGAATATGATCCCGACAAGTAGAGTTGTCTTGAGAAAGGTATGGTAGAGGAATCGTTACTTTCCACAACCTTCCCACAACCACCCCTATAGAGTGTTTTCCTAAGACTGGACACTAATGTTACCTTTGTCCCACAAGTAGTTAGTATTCCACATGAGATTCACTACCACGAGTTGGGTAGCCTTGAGGAGAACCACTCACACAATGACCTGATCCTAACCCCCTCTAAATCGGTCTTTGGTGCACACCAACTTTGGATCATGGGATGATGAAGGATTTTAAGCTCTCTAGAATTTCAAATTTCTATGTCTTAGTGTAAGTGATCACTAGGTGTTTTTGGAATCCTATCCTACTGATCCTAAACCTAATTGAAAATATTGTTTTTCCTTATTTCCCAAGTGGGATTAATCTATGTGAGTTAAGTTATTATTATAGTGGAGTGTTTTAAGTCTTGGATTGGTGGCTGAAACCAAGCTCACATTTTCTTTAGGTGTGCACGTGTTAAAAATGTGTCAGTGGATGAGTTACTTAAGCATGTTTTGATGATTCCATTGCCATTGAAAATAAAGTGCATACACCGTAAATAATACTGAAAATGGATAGTAAAATAGACAAAAAAATCAAGCACCCAATCCCCCACACAAGAAGGTAATCAAGCAACAAGAAAAGCGATGGAAAAAAAGCAACTCAAAGACACAAAAATGACCAAAAGATCTATTTTCTAAGGGGGATGGGATCTAAGGAAAAAATCTACTGAAAGTGATGTAAAAAACAACAAAAAACATAAAGGAAAATGTTGGAAAATGGCAGACAATAGGCTGCAAAAACGAGGATGCACAAGGGGATCCGAAAGAGGAGAAACAATACAAGATTCTCAAAGGAATGAAGTGTTGTAAAAATTGTCTACAAAGAATGCAAAAAGCTGGAAAAAGAGCTTGAAAATAATGGATGAAAATGCGGCACACTAGACTCCTCAACCCAACAATTCTCTCTTAAATGTAGGTGTACTCTAACCCTTAGGGGGATTATTCCTTCCTCAAAAAGAGAAAATTACTAAGTGGATCTAGGCATGGAGGTGACTTAGAAAAGAACCTATGCCCTTCTCGAAACACAGGGAACACACTTGGAAAAATATGAAAAAATTGGAAAAAATGTAGGGCGCAGTTCTGACCTGTAAAGTGCCCAGATGCAGAAAAAGGCTTAAAAATTGTGTTGGGGAGCAAAAGTATTGGGCCAAAAGGTGCTTTTTGTTCCTGAATATTTTTCTCAATAGATATTCTTGAGATTGTGTCGTCTCCTTCATGACTGGTACCTGTGACCTGCAAAAATATGCGTAAAATCAACAGAAACAAAAATATTCCAGCAAATAGGAGAAATCTAAAAATAGAAATTAAAATTGAGAAAGAGAAAAAAAATCTAGAAAAAACACTTTAAATTGTTGAAACAATAATCACCAAGGTTCTGAATTGCTACACCGGTGGAGTCACCCTTTGCTAGTATGAAAATTCTTGATTAGTGTACCAAAAATGTTTCACTTAAGTCACTTGTAACTAGTGACCCTAACAATAGAATATGGTTGTGTATATGCTTTAGATCTACAACAAAATGTTAGAAAATATCTGCAGAAAAATATATTGTGAAAAAAAAACATATAACATCAAAAAAATATTTATAACAACCCAATGGAGAATGTAAATGATCAATTTTATTAATAAGGAACAATACACCTAATGAGGAGAGATTATAGACTCGGGTCTATAGATCCCCCTCATGTTATGACTAGCATGTTACCCAAAAAAAATAAAAATATATGATTTCAATATTATAATCTTATGATTATAGTATGAGATAACATATAGTAAGAGTGAAAACTAATCCTCTTAAAAACAATAGAGGAATCATTTTAGGTCACATATTCTTCTTTAAATAACAATGTATCACTTGTATTCATAAATAACATTAAATAATAAATATCCTCAAAACTAACAAACAACTAAATAAGTCCACTCTATGTTGTTGTTAAAACATAATTTCTAGTTGTTCTTTCTTACACATCTAATTGATGAGGGTAATCTTCTATAACTATGTCCAAAACTTGATGTAGATATGTTTTCCAAGTATGCTAACATATTTAGGCTTTTAATATACATGTGGTTTGATTTAAATATAGTCAAATCACTAAACACCTAAACGTACAGTAGGTTTGCAAGGAAGAGAAAATGCTTCATGTATAAATTATGTTGTAGGTTTGCAACTTCTCATGAATTTTTAATCAAAATCACAAGACACAAATTACTCTACTATTCTACAGATATTATTTCACGATATAGAACAAAAATTTCACGCATGCAATAAGAAATCACACACATGCAACAAGTATGTTTATCCGGGGAAAGAAATCTGCTAAAAACCCCAATGCCTCTTGGATTAACCAGAATAATAAATATGTATTACAATTTCTTTGCTCAATTGAGCTCACGCTAAAACTGCACAACCTATCTCTCTACTCACTGAAGGCCTTTGACCTAGACTTAGTCAATTTTTGCCTCTTCTTAAGCTCCTACTTCATTGCACTATTCCTTGAGGAAATAAGCCCCTATTAAATAGAAATTTCCCCTATTTTCTTGCACAATTCTTTTGGGTTGATCACCTGACCAATATAATGAACTATACACTCAATCTAGTATATAATTAATTGTACAGTGCCTTGGAAACTCCACCACAATTGGGAAATTCAAATTCTCTACATGCATGATCTAATTTAGGTTGATTGATTAGTTATCTGGAAGATCACTGAGTGTGGTTGAAGTTCCATTTCCACAACTTGACCTTCCATTAGTTCCTCCAATAGTTAGAAATAGTTGAAATTATCATAACTCAATTTAACTAAATTAAATTGCTATAACTGAAATTAACTCAATCTAGGCTCCTAAAATTTAGGAACCCACTGCACACAACTGAACTTCATGCCCCTAACCCAAATTACCTGATCTAGGCTCATATTTTTTAGGAATCAACTCAAGTAAATTGAACTTTGAGTCATTAAATCAAATTGGTTGTTCTTAACTGAGTGACAAGAGCCATGTAACCTTAGTTAACTCCTCCAATTTTTCTGTTGATGTGGAAATTCAATTTTTCTCTATTTTAATTAATGAAAAAATTAAAATTGAGACTTTCTTGTTGCATTTTCAACACTCCCTCTTAGCAAGAAATGGATTATCAACCACCCCTATCCTACACATGTGGAATGTACTACATGCAACACCTCTCACTGTTGTTGCTGCTACTGCAACATATACAACTGAGAAGCATTAAAAAAAAATAATTAAACTGTGTCTGCAACTGTCTACTGGGAAAAATGTGCTACTGTAGACTCTGCTACTGAGCCTGCTGCTTTTCTGTTAACACTGCTCTAAAATCCTTAGTATATTATTGACACCGATCCTCATACTACTGAATACTGTGGCCCTTATATCGAGGTAAGGATCTATGATGAGAACACCTCAATGTACCCTGCCCAAGCTTCCACAACTCTTAGACTAAGGATGTACATTGTTGCATCTCGCTACTGGAGATGTAGCTTCATTTTATCCCTATGCCCACTTGGCTCGAAATCTCCCCCTACTATAGGTGTCTACTTGAGTGGATGTATCCACTCTGCCTCCTCTCTACTTCTCCATTTGTGGCTTCTTCAAAACTTCCTAAGGCTTCTTCTGAGGCTGCATGTTGAGAAGTCTAACACGCTCCCTCTCAACCACCATATCTCTAGTCTCTGATTTAATCCTCAAGGCTTTGCATGCATCTTCTACCTCAAGTTTATATAGGTTCTTAACTCAAGCACTGATCTGCTTCAACTGTCCCATGGTTATCTACCTCAGGAATGCCATTCCTTTGCTGAAGATCACATCATAACCATAGTCTTCTAACATTGCTACAAAGATGAGATTTTTATTTAGACCCAAAAAAACATTACATCCTTGAGTCCGATAGGGGAGCCCAACTCCCTCTAAAAGGTGACAATACTAATCTGTGTCGCACCGTACCTTCCATCATCTCCAAACTCAATGTTCATTTCTCCTCCAAGTCACTGAAAAATTCTCTATTCCCCGTCATGTGGAACGAGGCACCATTGTCCAAGTACCACATGATTCCCATCACTGCGCTTGCCATGTAATCGATGAGAGTGAAGTCAATCTCAAACCGTGAAGCAAAGATTCACATGCTGCTGCTACTACAGGATCCTTCTTGCTTGCCTTCTTGTATGGACACTTCATGGCATAATGCCTAAATTCAAGACCATGAAAGCACTTGATCTTGGAAAAATATTTCTTCTTCCCTCTTAGGTGGAATTAGCCTCTCCTTAGGACTTATTCCTCTTGGTATTCATTCCTTTGATGACTAATGTAAATTCCTCTTCCTCTTCTTTGGACGAGGTCCCATCTCTAGTCTTCTGACTTATTTCCTCTTGTACCAAATCATACCATAAACGCTCCTAATTTGGTAGTTTCTCCCTCCCATTCACTGAATCTTGATAATTTTGGCAGCTCTTAGGAAGGCCCATAAGGGCTTGGATTACCAAGTCTTCTTCAGGTACATTGACCTTGACTCCGCTAAGTTCATCACGACACTATGTGAACCTACTCAGATACTGCCTAATTGTGTCATTCTTCTGCCTCTTGATACTTTGAAGCTTTTACTTGAGTGCCAAATTCCTATGGTCACTACAATTCTAGAATAGATCTTTCAATGCTTGCCACATTGTGTATGGAGTATCTTTCATGTGAATATTTGAGACAATATGGTCTCTTACTCCCTCTAATAATATTCTCCTCACTTTGGCTACATATTTCTTCCATTGAGCACGATTCTAAGCATAAGATTCAGGTGGTTGTGAAACATATGACTTGATGTATTCTAGCAAACCATTGTCATCCAATACTTCCTCCATGCGGTCCTTCTGTGAAAAAAAAATTAGAGGTGCCTTCCAAGGTATAATCTAGCCTTAGTTGATTGAAAGCCATCTTCTCAATTTTGAAGAAAACCTACACAACTAATCTCGAAATTTGAGCCTTTGAGAAAAAACTTTGAATTTATGCTCTAATGTGAATCCAAGTCTGATACCATGTAGAAATTATGTTGTATATTTGCAACTGCTCATGAATTTTTAATCAAAATCATAAGACACAAACCTACTGTACTATTCTGTGGATATTATTTCATATATAGAACAAAAATTTCAGATATGCAAGAAGAAATCACACACATGCAACAAGTATTTTCATATGGGGAAATAAATCTGCTAAAAAACCTAATGCCTCTTGCATTAATCAAAAGAATGGAGATGGATTACAATTTATTTGTTCAACTAAGCTCACCTTGAAAGTGCACAACCTATCTCTCTACTCACTGAAGGCCTCTGACCCAAACTTAGTCAATTTTTGTCTCTGCTTGAGCCTCTACTTCCTTGCGTCGTTCCTTGACTAAATAGGCCCCTATTAAATAGGGTTTTCCCATATTTTCTTGCACAATTCCTCTGGGTTTATCACTTGACCAATACAATGAACTATACACTCAATCTAGTATATAATTAATTATACATTCCCTTGAAAAATCCACCACAACTGGGAAATTTGAATTCTCTACATGAATGAGTTAATTTAGGTTGATTGATTAGTTATATGGATGATCACTAAGTGTGGTTGAAGTTCCACTTCCACAACTTGACCTTCCACTAGTTCCTCCAACAGTTAGAACTAGTTTAACTAACCATAACTCAATTTAACTGAAGTGAATTGCTACATATGAAATTAACTCAACCTAGGCTGCTAAAATTTAGGAACCTGCTGCACACAATTGAACTTCATGCCCCTAACTTGAACTAAATGAGCTAGAATCCTACCTTTTAGGAATCAACTCAAGTAAAATTAAATTCAACTCATTAACTCGAACTGACTGTTCTTAACTGAGTGGCAAGAGCCATGTCACCTCAGTTAACTCCTCTAAGTTGTTTGTTGATGTGGAAATTCGAATTTCCTCAATTTTAATTAAGTCAAAAATAAAATTTGAGACTTTCTTGCTGCATTTTCAACACTTCCATATTCATCTCTCTATCCTAAGAATGAGAAGTGGGAGATTCTTTCTTCCAATATTATTCATTTCGAGTCATCCTTTGTTTCAACGTCTACACTAGTTAATAATATGTCGTTATTATTGTAATTCAATTCTACCTTCACATATAGAACTTCATTCAAGTTAGACGGTTTTACATTACTTTCCAAACTATCAAAACTATTATCAAATAATATCTATCCGCAAAACCCCACCATTTTAATGGAATCTTCAGATCTTTGACTCTCAATTCATCATGATCATAAGTTTTAATCTACCCAAGTGTTATTAACTAACCAATTCTCATAAATTTAGATCTCAACAATAGGGAAAATCTTAGGGGTCAATATTCGCAGTTCGACTTATTTTCCATGATTTAAAAAAATATTTGCAAATTTCCATTTTTTCCAAAATGTTTCTCCCAAATTTTATAGTATAAAATTATTTTACTTAAATTGGAAAATTTTTATAAGTTCATAAATAATTATATAAATTCATTGGAAATTTCAATATTTTTACAAAAATATCACTAAACATTTTACAATATGCATAGTGGGGTCTACTAACATTCACAAAGGCTTCTAAACTTTAAGATAAATTTCCATCCTTAAAATTTCCCCTACTCAATGTGAAAAATTATCAAAGGTAGTTTTTCACCAGTTACATGAGTAACATCTAGCTCGAACTTAGGTACAAGTATCGTTCGCGGAGCACTTGAGAACTCTATAATTTTTTCCTTAAGATGTTACATAAGAGGTTGCTAAAGTAAAGTCCATGGTTCAGTATAGCCATCGACTCATCTCATTTGTAAAGATTCCTTTTCCCCTGTGTTTGATTACCAACGAAATAATGAAATTCTAAATTTCAGGTGCTCCCTATCTGGCTTCCTCATCATTTCCTGGTTGACATCAAAATAAGAGTTTTAATTAGCATAAAAAATAATATTTTCTAGCCAACGAGCAATCTCAAGGTCTAGATCAATGCTTAGCCCAATGTTTTTCATCATAAATTGAAGGGTTAACCATAATATTGTAAGAAAAATGTTTCACCTTTTAACCAATAAAACATCCTATACTAAAGTACCACGATCATTGTTCCTTTTAGTCTTGAAGTTTAAACAATGTTCACTATTGAATTCTAGAAATTCAATTTCTTGGTTAAAGGGGAGGGGGGGGGGTGTTGGGCACCCCTCAGGGAATTTAGTGATAGGAAATTTAAAGCATAGACCTAATAGTATGGAGAAACTAGGGGTTAGTGGAAGTTCAAACTAATTTCCAATTTTGGGGGCATAGTGGCAAGCCATCTTGTGAGGACACTATTTACCAAAGGTGGATAAAAAACCTACATCTTTAATTCCTCCAAACTATTTTGAATATCATCACAGATGAATAAAATACCAAGCTTTCATTTGCAATTTTGTTGGATTAGTGGAAGTTTAAACAAATTTCCAATTTTGGGGGCACAGTAGAAAGCCATCTTGTGAGGACATTGTTTACCTAAGGTGGCTAAAATACCTATATTTTTAATTCCTCCAAACTATTTTGAAGATCATCACAGATGAATGAAAGACCATGCTTTCATTTGCAAGTTTCTTGGAGGGTTTCCAATAGAAAGAGAGTTAGAGCATTGGATTCAAAATAAAAGGCAACATAAAGGAGAGGTTGATTTGAAATTAGGATTGAAAAGGTATTTCACTATAATTTTCTCTAAATTTGAGCATAAGAATAGGGTTTTTGATGGTGGAACCTATTTCTTTAATAATGTAGGACAATACATGCAACATTGAGAATAATGCTTTAATCCGAACAAGGAATATTTTTTGGTAGCACTAGTTTGGGTGCGACTCTACTCTCTCCTAGTCAATTTTTGTATTCCATAAATTTTGGAGGGAATTGAGAATGTGATAGGAAAATATGTGAAAGTTTCTGAGGTCACTAAGAGAGAGCGTAATATGTATTATGCGAGACTCTATGTCTATATGAATATTTTACAACCCTTGCTAGCATCAATTTACCTAGAGTATAGGGGGAAATATGGACCCAAGATTTGGACTATGAACATGTACCATTTTAGTGTGATCATTGTCATGAATACAATCATATTTTCAAATATTGTCTAATTCATAAGAAGGAATAACATTTTTTATGGTTTTGAATGAGGGTTTCACTAAAGTCCCTTCTCGAAGATAAAACACTTAGGGAATAATTACTTTTCCTCAAAGGAAATCAAGGATAGGAATACTTTTGTAGCTTTAGAAGAGATGGAATGGGATTTTTGTTTTCGATACAAGATCATGATTATAGAAACAACCATGGAAAACTTAGGGGATAAAAATATGTAAAAGTGGAAAATTCCAGATGAGAGACGAAGGAGATAAAGACAAATTTGTATTTTTTTATATCCCTGGGATAACTGAATTTATGTCACTAAAAAAGGTGAATTGGATACCCTAAAATAAGGGGAAAAAACTCTTATTAACCTTATAAATGGCTTATCTATGCCGGATTTGGGGGAGCTATCAAAATTCCAAAGGGATCTCTATGCGTAGGAATATATGAGCTGGAAGAATAAAAGTGGTTAGAATAAATTAGGGGTAATGATGTCTGACCTTTAGATTTGAAGGATAAAGGTAAAGAGCTGCTTCTCAAGTATACAAAAATGAAAGGCAAAAATTGACACGTGAATTGCTTTAGAAAACCAATGAGGAACTAACAATTTTGGGTCAAGAAACAATGATATCTTATTTTTCTTTCCCTCTAAAAAATTATCCCAATGAAAATTATAACTTGGAATATTCAGGGTATAAATAACAAAAGGAAAAAATGTTATTGACAGGAAATGATTAAATATGAACAACTTGTTATCATGATTTTTGAAATAAACCATGGTTTCAATGAATAAATTGTGTGAAATAGGTGCTAAATGCTGAAGGGGATGTGAAGTTATGGCTCTTGATGCTAGGGGCAGTGCTGGTGGATTTGTAATTTTTTTGGAATTCGATGGAAGTTACTTTTCAGGACTGGCTGACAAGTCCTCAAATTTTGATTGATTGGTATATTTTGATATCTTGGTTTGAAAGGTATAGTGAGCCTAACATGGTGATGGTACTCATGTGGTGGGGGGAGTTGATGTTTTTGGAGAACATATAGCTACAAATAAGTCTTATGTTTGATTCTCGCTGAATTCTTGGAGGGAATTTCAACCTTATCAAGAATTTGAATATAAAGAAGGGTGGGCTTCACAAGTTAGATTTTGAATCTTCCTCTTTTGTGTGGTTTTTGGAGAAGTTACAGTTGTTGGATGTGCCAACCATCAATGGTACCTTTACTTGGAATAATCGAATGGTGGGGAACATTAGGTGGCGAGTCATTCAGATTGTTTCATCGAAGCGACCATTCCTCCTTGCCTTGGTTTATATCAATGACCTGTTCAATTGGAGATTGACCTTAAAGTGGCCCCACGAAACATACCCTTTTTCTTTGAAGGTTTTTTTCTTCAGGCACTAGAGTTTGTGGAGAAAGAAAGATGATGGTGGGAGGAAATTAATCTAAAAGGTAAGAATAAGATGCATACCTTTTAGTTGAAACTTAAAGGATTAAAATCAAAGATGAAGTTGTGGAATAAGAAATATTTTGGTAACATTTTGGAGGAGAAGCTACATTTGGAGTGCCAGATGTAAGAAATATAACAATGTATGATCCTAGAAGGACACCTTTAAGTTAGCGTAGGAGGAGGGGGAAACATTGAACAAGTCAGAATATAGTCAACAAAAGAAAGAAACACTTTGCAGGAAAAAATGTAGAGTTCGATGGTTAAAATAGGGGGGGGGGGGACTTCAAAATTTTCCACAAATCTATAATATAAAGTAAGCATCACAATCAAATTTTATCATTTATAGGGAGAGATATGATTGCAAAAGTTACAACATGAGGAAATTGAATATGATTTAATTACATATATCAAGGATGTACTTACGAAACCTTCTCATAATAGACAACCAAGTATTAATAATATTTTGAACCTACATTCCAAAAATGATTAGCAATGAGAAGAATATAGCTTTGATGAGACAAATATCATTCCAAGAAGTGGAGATGTTATTGTGGATATGCCTTGAAATAAATCACCTGGGCTAGATTAGTATACATCATATTTTTTTCAAGGTCGGTTAGAAGTTTTAAGGTAAGGAGATTCATGAGGTTTTGGAGGAATCTAGAAAGTTTCATTTAATGTGGGGAGGTATAAATGTAACATTTATTTCTCTAATTCCTAAGGCTATAAAGTTTTAATATCCTAGTGGCTTTAGACCCATAAAATTATGCAATGTTATCTATAATGTGATATCTACTATTATTGTTAATCATATGAAACCATTATTGAAGGAGCTTGTTTCCCTAGAACAAACTAGTTTTGTAGAGGGAAAGTACATTTCCGAAGGTGTTATTAAAATTTAAGATATTATTTGAATACTTTGAAAAAATCAAGGATGATGATCAAAATTTATTTATCTAAGTCCTATGACAGGATTAGTTGACATTACTTATTATAGGTCCTTGACACTTTTGGTTTTTCTTGGCATTGGATTTCTTGGGTGTGTTCTCTTACCTCTATAACCTTTTTCTCTATTTTTATTAATGGTTCTCCATTGGGTACTTTCAACCCATCTCATGGGATCAAGAATGGGTATCCATTGGCTCCCTTCTTATTCAATTTGGATATGGAATGGTTTGAATAATTTTTTACAAATTCCTACTCTAGAAGGACTCTTAAAGGGTTGCGCTTATTTGATGAAGATATTTCAGTGGCACATCAAAAATTTGTTAATTATGTTTTCCTATTTGGTCAACCCAACCTCAATGAAGTGAAAGAGGTCCGTTCCTTGCTTTTAAATTTCATGGAAGCATCCAGTACTACTGTTATTAATGAAAATACAAATATTTTATTTTTTAACTGTAAGGAATCAATACAGTGTCATTTAGCTTGTCTACTTGAATTTAAAATAACCTATATTTTGATGCAGGAGCATTAGCACTCAAATTAAATTTGAATTGTTTGATTAGCCCAGGGAGGGATCAATTTGTAAAAATTGTAATATTCTATTGTAAAATGTTTAAATTCCTAGAAAACATAGATAGGGGATATTCTAGTTGACTTTTGTAAACATATCCATAGGAAAATGGGATATTACAGAGGATATTTGTTGTTGATGCTCAAGATATTATATTAGTCATAAATTAGAGATAGGAAGGATTTATTTTAATAAAGTTTGTTGAAAAGTCATAGGATTCGATTGTGAGAGGTGGATAAGCTCTACTGTAATTACAAATTCAATTGTAAGCTCGAAGGAAGGAAGAGGCCAATCTAAAAGAAATAAGATTAGGTAGAGAGACCAATTAAAATGATGATAATCAGGTTAGAGATATAATAAAGAGACGAGAACCGAGAGAGTAGAGAGGGTTCTGTAGGAAGAGAAGGCCACGCAAGGAAGCATCAGGCAAAGCCAAATTGTAAACAAGTTTTTATTTGTATCTGTACGATTTATTTATTAATGAATAAATCGAACTTCATTGTGATTGTGTGTCATTTCTATTATGTGCTGAGTGATCCATAATAGAACAAATTCGACATCAGTGTAATAATTCCCTATAATGAATTCTAATTGAATGTATAAGTCTTTATGAGAGATAAAATACTTGATGGCTGGGTAGAATTTGTATGATTCCAGTCTGGGAATTAAGCAACTGTTTGTGAAACTGATGAGAAAAAATAAGTGTAGATAAAAATTGTGTGCAGATCGGGATAAAGAAATATAGCCGAATTTTGGATTCATAGAAGTAATATAGAATGGTGCTCTGTATTATGGCTTGAGACAGCGTAATGATTATGGATCTGAACGAATAACCGAAAGTTAAATCTCAGGAAGGAGTAGCATGGATGAGATGGAGTTGCAAAGTGGTGGCAGTTGAATAAATAGAAAATCAATTAAGGCAGAAAACCTTTAAGAAGATTTCCGAAAGGAGAACCATGGACAATACAGATTAATTCACAAAGTCTAGAGCGAGGATCGACGACCCAGAGTACGTTGCAAGATAAGTTGGGAAATTTGCGACGAGGACACGTGTCAGTGGAAGGATTCATCGCATATCGCGTTTGGTATTATCGCCGACATGCAAAATGTGATAATTTTTTATTTGAAAAATGTAATATTTGTGATTTGCGATGAGAAGTAGAGTTTGCGATGCAGGTTGGAATCATGAATGATGATGAGTTAAATGTACGAAGTGCCAAAGAGGTTATATGTGTGACGAGACAAAGGGTGATGGGTTAAATTCCGTGACATGCGATAAGAAATGGGTTGAAATTTGTGATATATATTAAAATCACCGATATGCGAAGTCTTATGTTTGTCGATGTGTGAAATTGGTAAAGTTGAAAAATAGCACTATAATTCAGGTATTGCGCTACAACCTATGTGCTATGGAATCTGAGTTTTGAATGAGAACCATTTTATTAAGCTTCCGCGTGCATATGCATAAAATTTTAATGTGGGTTCTATGTTAAAGAGTTTAAGAATAAAACTCATGGAGAGGTAGAGGAAACTATGCGATGGGTGAATAATGGAAGAAGCATGACTCCATAATGTTAATGTGGGCAATTAATGGGGTTTAATTCCGCAAACCTTGCATCATTTTTGGTATCAGAGCTGGTTAAAGCTCTTTTGAAGGTTAAAGCCAAAAGTTAGTGAAATCTCTTTTTAATTAAAGAATAATTGTGCAAAATTCAATTGTGATTGCGGAATAAAGAGGAGATCAGTAAATCAAATGTGCTTTGTAGAAAATTGACATAGATATTGCAAAGAGGAGATCAGGTTATTTAAATTTGATAAACAAAAGGCATGGCAGAAGATGGGAATAAGTGGTACTCTTAAGAAGAGATTGCAGAAGCATAAAGAAAGAACAACGATGGTTGTTTTATTGTGGAGAATGGAGATTCAATCAAATGTGAAGAGTGGATGGAGACTGCTTGTGAAATCATGCAGGTATTGTTTTATTTAACTCTGATTTGAGTTTTGTAGGATAAAAGACAGATTGAAAATTGATAGTTGCAGCTAATAAAGTATCTCAGCAAAAGAAGATCGAGCCTTAAGAAGCAATAATGAAGGAAACTAGTAAGGATTTCTGAAAGAAAGAAGAGTGCGGCCAGAACCTAGTATTTCATTTGTGATTGAAATACAAGAGGATAGTTGTGTTCTCAAAAGTGCAAATGAGTTGAATTCTAGAAGGAGCAGAGGAATGCTCAAAGAAAGTTCCAAAGAGGGGACTAGTGGCCAAGTACAGAGGAAAGCTTGGTGAGGTAAATGTAGCAGGGAGAACTTGCTATTGCAGAGACTTAAGTACATCTCATAGTGAGCGAGAAACTCATAGAGATAGAGGAGAAAATGACTACTGATAGTCATAGCAGAGGTTTTGAGAGAGACCACAATAGAAGAAGAGTGAAGAAAGATGTCAAAGTAGATGGCATGGATGAAGAGTATGAGAGAGAAAAGGTTGAGATAAGAATGCAATTTAATTTGTTGATGGATATGTTCGAGAGGAGTAAAGAAAACCAGATATCTGGTTCTAGAATGAGAAATAAAATGAAGTGGCATAAGCTACAAGAGAAGAGAGAACAACATGTGAATATGCAGTTAATAGAGGAGTTGAGGAAGCTTGAACAGATTATAGATGTTCAATTAAGGAGAGAGAAGCTCGAAGGAGTTGAGCTACAACAAGACAAAGTTGCTGGAGAAGAACAAGTTCCTTTTGAACTTGAAGATGAAGTAGCGATGTCTGAAACATCAATTGAGGCAATTGAGCCTTATGGTTTTGAAATTAATAATTTGTGTATGTTTGTAAGTAATGTCAAAGTAGAGAAACAAAAATTGAGTTTTGAGACAGTTAGATCTCATGAGGAAGTTCATACACAATTGGAGGGAAATATTGTTTTCCAGCATGCTAAAGCTGAAAACAGAGTGTTAGTATGAATCCTTTGTCGAAGTGTACGAAAAAGGACCACTTTAGCTACGCATAACTAATAGCCATAACAACAAAAGTGGCTGCCAATATCTTCAGATCTGCGGTTAGTTGAACAAGAAAAGAGCTGCAAAAAACCAGATCTATGCATGGAAAGACATTAAGCAGTAAAAACAAGGTTTTGCTCCATATACCAATAGACAAGACAAGAACAATTTTTGAAAGAATTTTTGTATTAGTTGGGCACCTGGGAGGAAAACAAGAAGGCGTATCCAATTCTCCTCAGTGGGATGGGTTCTTGGAAGTCCTCAGCACTTCAGATCTAAGATTTCTCTCTCTTGTGGTGTAGAAAACCCAATGCAAAGAATAGAGCTCAATGGGAGCTCACACAGCAAATGATGGAAAAATGGGACCAAGTGTATAGATCCAGAGTGATCTAATAGGCAACAAAGGTGAAGAATGGTAGGAAAAACCCTCCTATTTATAACAAAATATTGGGTCATTCTAGATCTTGGTGCATGATTAAAATAATGTTAACCAAATCTAGATCCACCTTTTATGGAATACTTTATTATATTTGTTGGAGGGAAAGGGTATTTGACTTGGGTCAAATCCCTTGATTAGTCAAAAATAAATAAATAAATGATTTATTTATCTTTTTAAGGAAGTGGTTGGAAGATAATCAAATAAATAATGATTTATTTAATTATTTGAGGGTGATTTGGTCATATTTAACAAGGAATATTATCTAAATAAGATTTAAATAATTATTCCTAGGAAATAATAAGATAAATAAAGGTTTATCTAATTAATTTCTTTGTTTTTGGGTTAAACATGACTGGGAATAATAATTAAATTATGGTTTAATTAATTATTCAATGAGGAAAATCAAACAAATATAGGTTTGTTTAATATTTCCTTTTGGGGTTTCCTGTTTGGACCATAAACAACCTAATAAATGTGGTTTATTAAGTTATTTAACATAGTGAAGGCAATTTTACTTAGGGTAAAATTGGTCTTACATGGTGTACTTGGGTCCATCTAATGCTAATAGGTTAGATTACCAAAAAATGGTGTAACACAGAGGAATTTTGGCTCACGATGATGAGCAAAAGCAAGAATAAGTAGAGAAGGATATCAAGAAACAAGTGAAGTGCTTGGGGAAGTTGAGATGAATAAAATTGAATATTTTCTGATTCATGTAGAAGACTTGGAACAACAGGAGGATTTGATGATTGAATCATCAAATAAGACAATTGAGTCTTATGGTTTTAAAATTGAAAATTTGTGTGTGATTTCAGGTTTTGAAGGTGATAGAAATTCACTGGAAGCTGTCATAAAGATGAAGGAAGAAAAAAAAATGTACAAAAACATTTCAAAGAGGCAAGATCATAATTTTATTCTGATGGAGGAAGAGGCTATGTTACCTTATGAAGATAGCCAAGGAAAAGCACATGTATAATTGGTTGAAAGCACCAGTAGAGAAGAAAGAACCTGATGAAGACTGCAAAAGATCTACAACAGAGGAAGAAGAGACTTTCATACCTTATAATTTTAATTATGATAACTGGTTTATGATTGCAGGTTTTGATGAAGATATTGTTGCAAATACTAAAGAATATTTGGTGCAGGAGAACAACCAAGTAAAGAAGGGAGAGGAAGATTCTGTGGAAGTGATAAACCCATGGAACAAATATATTAAATTGTTAGAAAGAATGCTGGAGAATCAAGATTCGATGCAAGAGAAGATAACCATGGAAGATGAAGAGAAATATCAATTTCAACATTGGGAAATAAAAAGATCTTGAGGATAAATGTTGAGATTCAACAAGATGATGATCCTAGTGAAAATTAAGCACCTACACTAGGTGGGGCCCGCAGGCTATTTTTAGGTGATATGTCTATTTTTAGAATTTGGATCAAGGTCTATTTTTAGTAGTAATATATTTATAGATGGTTGAGAAAATTGCATGGATGGATGGGCATCTATTTTTGGAATGCAAGTACGAAGTTGTTTCATGGAATGCATGTCTAAAAATAGAATGAATGTCGATTATTGTTAGCCCTTAACAATAATTAGACAATAAATAATAATCTATTCTCATGGAGCACTTGATTCAGTTAACTGATGTGGAAAACTATTTGAATGAAGGAATTTTGAGTTCTAAGGTTGGTTGGTGGGACATGCTAGTGGAATTCGTTGTAACTGAGTGATACAAAGTTGTAACAGAGTTGGATGTGTAGTTATGTGAGTTGTAACATAGTTTAACTCAGTTAAGTAAGTTAACTCAGTTGTGCTAGTTGTAACTAATGATACACTAGTGAGATATTAGTGAATTATATATTAAATTAATTCACATGGAGTGATATCACATGCAACTGAAGATTTACTACTGTTAACTACATGCATGTCAGATCCAGTAGAGACCTAGTTAAGAGATAGGTGAAAGGGACAATTTGACTATCAGTTGTGACTATAGTGGGTGCACAAGTGAAATCAAACACACATTGGAGATGCCAATGAGGATTGCGCAGTCAAGGCAAGGCAAGATTGAATTCATTCAAGGATTTTAATCAGTAGGGATTGCGCAGTGGAGGTAGGCTATTAGGAGGCAGTAAATTGGTGCATGTATATGCAAATTTCTGTATGAAAGTGTGAGACAAATGTTGGAGTAGAGTTTTGTATGAGATTGTTTCATGATACATGATAGATACATAACATATGATAGAGGGGGTTTTAGATTTATACTTTCTTGGTAAAAACATCTGTGTTATGTGTGATTGATCTTTCTTCATGTGTTTGCAATTGGCGATTAAATTTCTGCAAGAATTTAAGCAGAAGGATTATGTATTTAATAGTGGCATATAATTGTTAGATCAGTAGAATCCAGGAAATACATATTTGTATTAAAATTTCTACATGGTATCAGAGCAAAGAAGATTGCAATTTTGAAGCAGTAGTTGAGTTTGTTGGTGGAAACAATTTGAATTTGTTGCAATAATTTCTTGGTGCGACAATTGAGTAAACATTGAAATGGATTTCAGTGGTTTGTGGCTAGAGTATGCACTCAAGGGCAGCTCAAACTACATTGCATGGAAGGATAGGATGGAGGCAGTGCTTGAAGATAATGGCTTGAATGAATTCATCGACAATGATGTTCCTAAGCCCACGTCGACGGATATTGCATTACTTGACGCCTGGAAAAAGAAAGTAGTGAAGACGAGAAGGATTCTATTGGAAGGCTTACGAGACCATATTGTCTCAAGCCTTCATGGGAAAGCCACTCCATTTGCGATGTGGAAGGCTTTGACAGATCTTTTCCAAAGCAGCAATGACCATAGGAAATTGGCGCTAAAGGATAAACTTAGAAAGATCAAGATGGAAAAGGGTGACAATATTCCTAAGTATCTCACAAAGTTTGTCCAATGTCGGGATGAACTAGGGAGTGTGGGAAGCACAGTTGCTGATGATGATTTAGTGATTTTGGCTCTCTTGGGACTTCCTTAGTGTTGGCACAATTATCAAGAATCTGTCAATGGATGGGAAAAAATTCCGGATTGGGAACGACTATGGTTGGATCTAGTGCAGGAGGAGTTCAGGCGGAACACTAGAGATGGCTCTTCATCAAAGCATGATGATGAAGAGGATTGTGCTTTGGCTACCAAAGAAAGGAAAGGGAAGGGGAAGAAATTCCACTCAAAATCCGAGGCTAAAGGAAAGAAGTTGGATTTTTCCAAGGTGAAGTGTTTTCATTGTCACAACCATGGACATATCACCACTAACTACCCACAGAAAAATAAGAACAAGAAGGCTGCTGGAGTTGCAGCTGGTGAGGCTCTTACCTCGCAATTTGAACTTGATTTCTCTTTGATCACATGCTTGGTTTCAAGTGAAATGGGATCAGTGTGGTATCTTTATAGTGGTGCTTCCTTCCACATGACGGGAGATAAGGAGCTCTTTAGTGACTTTGAGGAGAAAGATCTCCAAATGCATATAGAGATGGGTGACGATGGATGATACAGTGTGACTGGCATTGGTACCATTACCTTTGAGAGGGATTCAGGTAAACCATTTCTGTTGAAAGATGCTATGCATGTTCCAGGTCTAAAGAAGAACTTGGTCTCAGTTGCGATGTTGGAGGACAAAGGTTATGCCATTGTTTTCAGCGATGGAAAATATTTCCTGCGACATAAAAAAATAGGTCAAAACAAGAGGATAGGGATTTGAGTTAAGAATATCTACAAGCTGGAGGTAGATGGCTGCGCTGCAATGGTCGGCAAAGAAGAAGAAGTGGTGAGGCAGGATGAGGGCGAATTATGGCATAGGCGATTGGGCCATCTTCACCATGGCGCCTTGAATATTTTGCATCAAATTTCTACTAGACTTCCCAAGGGTACACTTGCACAGTTAGATCAGTGCAATGGATGTACTATGGGTAATTTTGTGAAGACCACCTTTCATGAAAATGAGAACCGTGCTTCGGTAATCCTAGAGAGAGTTCACACAGATGTCTGTGGACCATTCTCGGTTGCTTCAACAACAAAACACATGTATTATGTTATTTTTGTTGATGAATATTCTCGTAGATGTTGGATCTTCTTCATGCAGAAGAAGGATCAAACATTATCAAAGTTATGTGAGTTTAAAGCATTGGTGGAGAAAGATTCGGGGAAGAAAGTGATGGCTCTGCGAAGTGATAATGGTGGTGAATTCATCTCGAATGAATTCAAATACTTCTATAGCAAAGAAGGAATTCGAAGAGAACTCATAGCACCTCATAACCCACAGCAGAATGGGGTCGCGAAGAGGAAGAACAGAACGATCGTGGGTGTTGCACGAGCTATGATGCATGATCAGGGCCTACCAATGCACTTGCGGGCGGAAGCATGCAACATTGCAGTTTATGTGCAAAACTGTTGTACTCATAGAGTACTTGGCATGAGTACACCTAAAGAAGCTAGGTAAGAAGCTTTTACTGGTAAGAAGCTAGATTTTTCTCACTTTAAGATTTTTGGCTCATCTGTTTATGTGCATGTGACCAAGAATGCCAGGAAGAAGCTGGAGCTGACTGCTGAAGTTGGGATATTTTTGGGGTACACAGAAACACCCCATAATTATCGTGTGTATTTTCCAAACAGTCGAATGACTGTGGTGCGACGGGATATATAATTCAATGAGGAGAAACCCATGAAGTTGTCGCTTGAGAGGGAGCTAGACTTTCATGCAGAGGAGGAAATTTTGGTTCCGAAAGATGAGTCTCTAGATGTGGATCAGCCACAGGAGGAGGTTCATGGAGTGGAGGAGTCCACTCACGCAGAGCCAAACATCAGAACTAGCAGAACATGTACCGCAGAAATTGAGAGGCTGAAGCTTGATGTGGCACAAAATGTAGGAGTCCCTACAGTTTCACAGCATAGACAGAGAAAATATCCTGACCGATTCACTGGATACGTTACTCTCATGGGAAAATTTATTGTGATTGAGCCATCTTCCTTTCAGGAAGTAGTGCAGGAGCCCACTTGGGTATATGCAATGTTGGAAGAGTATGACTCCATTGTCAGAAACAGTGCTTGGTAAATTGTTCCAAGGCCTATTGATAAATCAGTGGTAGGTTCAAGATGGATCTACAAGGTAAAGCAAGCTGCTGATGGGAGTGTTGAGAAGTATAAGGCAAGATTTGTGGCCCGAGGCTTCTCACAGATCGAGGGGATTGATTATGAAGAAACCTTTTCACCTGTCGCGTGATATTATTTCATAAGGACCATCCTTTCTCTCTTAGCGTAGATGGGTTGGCACATTCATCAGATGGATGTGAAGACTGCATTCCTTAATGGGATCATTGAGGAAGAAGTGTACATTGAGAAACCTGAAGGATTTGAGATCTTCAGCAGCAAGTCACATGTGTGCAGACTCAAAAAGCGATGTATGGGTTGAAGCAAGCACCCTGTTCTTGGTACACTCAGATCGATAGCTATTTCATTGGACTTGGATTCACCAAGAGTGAGGTAGATGCAAACCTATACCAGATTGTGGTGGATGGTAAGATTTTAGTCATTGTTCTTTATGTTGATGATTTAATATTGACTAGTGATGAGCAGCTGATACACTCATGCAAGGAGGACATTGCAAAGGAGTTTGAGATGAAGGATATGGGCCTCCTTCACTATTTCCTTGGATTGGAAATATGGTAGCGAGATGGTGAAATTTTTATGTCTCAAGGCAAGTATGCAAGGGAGATACTAGGTAAGTTTCACATGGAGGGCTGCAAACCCATAGATATTGTTCTTCCATGAAACTGGAGGAAAGAGCACACTACATCTGGAGAGGTAGTGGATGCTACTGCCTATCGATAGTTGGTGGGTTCGCTCGTGTATTTAGTTAATACAAGATCAGACATATGCTATGCGGTGAAATAGCTTAGTCAAGCGATGGTTAAGCCTACCAAGCTCTTTTGGAAGGTGGGAAAGCATGTCCTGAGATATCTTAAGGGCACATCTGATTATGGCTTATGGTGCAGACAGGTGGATGAGGTGAAGTTGCATGGATTCACGGATGGAGATTGGGCGGGCAACCCAACGAATAGAAAGAGCACATCAAGAGGGGTTTTCAGCATCAGATCTACAACTGTTTCTTGGTACAACAGGAAACAAAGATTCGTGGCATTCAGTTCAACAAGATGATGATCCTAGTGAAAATTAAGCACCTACACTAGGTGGGGCCCGCATGCTATTTTTAGGTGATATGTCTATTTTTAGAATTTGGATCAAAGTCTATTTTTAGCCGTAATCTATTTATAGATGGTTGAGAAAATTGCATGGATGGATGGGCATCTATTTTTGGAATGCATGAGCGAAGTTTTTTCGTGGAATGCATGTCCAAAAATAGAATGCATGTTGATTATTGTTAGCCCTTAACAATAATTAGACAATAAATAATAATCTATTCTCATGGAGCACTTGATTTCAGTTAAATGATGTGGAAAACCAGTTGACTGAAGGAATTTCAAGTTCTAAGGTTGGTTGGTGGGACATGCTAGTGGAATTTGTTGTAATTGAGTGATAAAAAGTTGTAACAGAGTTGGATGTGTAGTTATGTGAGTTATAAAGTAGTTTAACTCAGTTAAGTGTGTTAAAATCAGTTTTGCTAGTTGTAACTAGTTGTAACTAATGATACACTAGTGAGAGATTAGTGAATTAAATATTAAATTAATTCACATGGAGTGATCTCACATGCAACTGAAGATTTACTACTGTTAAATACATGCATGTCAGATCCAGTGGAGACCCAGTTAAGAGATAGGTGAAAGGGACAGTTTTACTATCAGTTGTGACTATAGTGGGTGCACAAGTGCAACCAAACACACATTGGAGATGCCAATGAGGATTGCACAGTCAAGGCAAGGCAAGATTCCAATTCATTCAGGGATTGCGCAGAGGAGGCAGGCTGTCAGGAGGCAGTAAATTGGTGCATGTATATTCAAATTTCTGTGTGACAGTGTGAGATGATTGTATATTGTATTGAGAGCTCTTGGAGTAGAGTTTCAATGAGATTGTTTCATGATCCATGATATATACATAATATATGATAGTGGGGTTTTTATCTTTATGCTTTTCGGGTAAAAACATCTGTGTTATGTGTGATTGATATTTCTTCATGTGTTTGCAATTAGCGATTAAATTTCCGCAAGAATTTAAGTAGAAGGATTTTGTATTTAACAGTGGCATATAATTTTTAGATCAAGAGAATCCATGCAATACATATTTGTATTAAAATTTCTACAATAAAGAGCAATTGGATATTGCAGAGGGAGATATCTTCAAAGATATTTAGGAAGTTTGGGAGGTAGTAATGTCCATAACAATATCTACAACAATCTTAAGAGAAATAACATAAATTGAAGAAAAAGAAACCGAAGAAAGTAATTAGTAGCTTAAAGTTGTTTATATTCCAGAGAATGAAAATAAAGTGCAACAACAAAATAAATTGGACAGAGAGATAGAAAATTTCATGAAGCTTATGAGGGAGAAACATAAAGGAAGGAGCTGCATAAAGAGAAGAAAAACAGACGGTAGTATGAAAGGTCGGACTGTAACAAACATTGAAGGAAAATTCAATGGAGTGTTACAAACAAAGGTGTGGAAACCAAGAAAAGCAAGAAAAGACAACATAGTATGTGGATAACAGTTGAAAGGAGCAACAAAATCACTGAAGAATAAAGTACGGGATCCAGGAGGACAAATATTGGAACACATGATCTAGAGATCATGATTATTTTTTACTTTGGGAGTCTGATGCAGGAGCATTAGCACTCAAATTAAATTTTAGTTGTTTTATTAGCCCAAGGAGGGGTCAAGTTGTAAATATTGTAATATTCTCTTGTAAAATGTTTAAATTCCTAGAAAACATAGATAGGGGATATTCTAGTTGAGTTTTGTAAACATATCCATAGGAAAATGGGATATTACAGAGGATATTTGCTGTTTATGCTCAAGATATTAGATTAGTCATAAATTAGAGACAAAAAGGATTTCTTTTAATAGAGTTTGTTGCAAAGTCATAGGAGTCAATTGTGAGAGCTGAATAAGCTCTATTTTAATTATAAATTCAATTGTAAGCTCGAAGGAAGGAAGAGGCCAATCTAAAATAAAGAGTATTAGGAAGAGAGACCAATTAAAATGATGATAATAAAGTCAGAGATAGAATAGAGAGACGAGAGCTGAGAGAGCAGAGAAGGTTTTGTAGGAAGAGAAGGCCATGCAAAGAGGCATCAGGCAAAGCCAAATTGTAAACATGTTTTTTTATTTGTATCTGTACAATTTATTTATTAATGAAGAAATCAAATTTCATTGTGACTGTGTGTCATTTCTGTTATGTGCTGAGTGATCCATAATAGAACAACTTCAACATCAGTGTAATAATTCCCTGTAATGAATTCTAATTGAATGTATGAGAGATAAAAGAATTAATGGCTAGGTAGAATCTGTATGATTCCAGTCCGAAAATTAAAAAACTATGTGTGAAGCTGATGAGAAAAAATAAGTGCAGATAAAAATTGTGTGCAGGTCAAGATAAAGAAATAAAGCCGAATTATGGATTCGAAAAAGTAAGTGACATAATGGTGTTCTATATTGTGGTTGAGACAACGTAATGGTTATGGATCTAAACAAATAACCAGAAGTTAAAGCTCATGAAGGAGTCACATGGAGGAGAGAGAGTTGCAGAGTGGTGGCAGTTGAAGAAATGTAAAATCAATTAAGGCAGAAAACCGTTAAGAAGATTTCTGAAAGGAGAACCATGGACGATGCAAACTAATTCACAAAGTCCAAAGCGAAGATCTACGACCCAGAGTATTTCACAAGACAATTTGGGAAAGCTGCAACGAGGACATGTGTCAGCGGAAGGATTCATCGCATATCGCATTCAGTATAATCGCCAACGTGAAAAATGTGATAATTGCTGATTTGCAAAATTTAATATTTGCGATGAGAAGTAGAGTTTGCGATGCGGGTTGGAATCACGAACGGTGATGTGTTAAATGTGCGAAGTGCTGACGAGGTTATATGTGCGATGAGCCGAAGAGAGATGGGTTAAATTCTGTGACATGCGATAAGCTATGGGTTGCAATTTGCGATATATATTAAAATCTCCGATATGCGAAGTCTTTTGTTTGCCGATGTGCGAAATCGGTAAAGTTACAAGATAGTGCTATAATTTGGGTATTGCGCTACAGTGTATGCACTATGGAATCGGAATATGCTGAAAGATATGATGCGATATGGAGGTGATGCATAGGCGATGGTGTGAAGGAATATTGAAGCCATATGTGTATAGTTCATCCTAGAATGTAATTGGTCACGGAGGAGTCTAAAGGTAAGGTTAACGATATAAAGGAGAAAAGCGTATTGATATGGTATATCTGAGTTTTGAACGAGAACCATTTTATTAAGCTTCCGCGTGCATATGCATAAAATGTTAATGTGGGTTCTATGTTAAAGAGTTTAATAATAAAACTCATGGAGAGGTAGAGAAAACTATGCAATGGGTGAATAATGGAAGAAGCATGAATCCATAATGTTAATGTGGGTAATTAGTGGGGTTTAATTCCGCAAACCCCGCATCATCTTCCTTATAAATACTTAGGGTACCCTCAATGTTAAATCCGAAGATAATTTCCAACTGAAAAGTTATTCTTTTGAAACTCACCAACAAAATCTACAGTTAGACATTTCAAGCTTTAAATTTAGTAGGGAAATTAATTCTCACTAAATATCAAGCTATTCTAATTTATCAAATGTCATTTATGCTAGTGCCAAAATATGTTTGTAATAATTTTATTTCAAAATGGCCAGAATTCCTTTGGCAGGGCTCGAATAAGGTGAAGAGGTGCTCTTTGGTGGTATGGGAGACACTTGTAATGCCAAATATTGATGGGAGATGGGTTTGCGTTACCTAAAAATGTTAAGTGCAACTTTAGGGAAAAAATTATGGTGGAAATGAGTGACAGGGGGTACAGAATTATGGAAGTGATTTTGGATGTGGAAGTATGCTCCTCTCATGTCATAGGAGGAGAGACTAAGATATGATTTGACCATTGTCGGTTCAATCAGGAAAATCGAGAAGTTGCGAGGAAACATGATTTTGGATAGTACAAAAGGGAGAGTTTTCTCTGTTTTAGGATGAATATTGTAAGTTGTTACTGTTGTCACTCCTAGAGACAACCTTGAGTTGCTAAAGACTAGTGCTTAGGACATCTTAAGATAGGAGGCTTTAAAGGTATTTTGCATGCTGGTAAAAGGGACCCCCTGATGAGAAATGAATTTAAAAGGTTTTTGAATGACGGTCCAGGATATCAGAGAAAGAATGTTGGTAGAAATGGGTTCTAGCTGTAGAGAGAAAGGATTGCTCAAAATGGGCCTAAAGCGATCATGAAGATGAGTTGTTGCAATTTGGGCCGAATGTGAATTAGATGAATAGTTATAAGAGTAATGAAGATGGGGTACGATGTAGAGAATTTAGGGAATGTCAAAGAAAGGTAGGCTTATGCCAACACAAGAATCCACTTATAAGTGACATTAGAGGAATAACAATATGAAAAAGGAACTTGAAACAGAAAACGTGCCTCGAACAATATTTAAAACGTTACTGAAAATAAATGTATGAGTACCATTAAAGATAAATTCATATCCAACTTACAGAACATTCGCATTCCGAAAACAATGATAAGAAGAAGAAGATATAAGGACAATGGACATTAAATTGAATCACTATGCCAAGAAAACACATATTGTTCATTCATTCCAGTAGGAATCCATTAAAACAATAGACTGGCTTTATATTACTTTTCCAAAAATGGCTCTTCAAATATGCAGTAAGAGCGATGCTCAAAATTACAAAAAGACAATTCACAGACTACCACTTCTTCTGCTAGAAAATTCGGAACGTTTTTTTAGTTTGTTGTTCGAAATTTTATAGTCTACTACATGAATGCTCAGGGAAAATATTTTCCTATACAAAATATTCCCTAAAGATATGTATGTTTCCAGTCTTAATAAAAAACCAGAATTGATAATGAGGCAAAATGACCTCTCATCTCAAACAGTGTGGCCTGGCACAGGCTATAACTAAAACATAACAGAAAATAAAAAGAGTGCAGAGGTTGAAATCAACATTTCACCTATTTTTAGAATACATAAAATATAAAAGTAAAATAGGCTGTGTGGGCCAAATCATGAGTTTCATCAGTTGGTGTTTCGACGAGGGGTCCCTGATGGCGGTGGTTGTGACCGAGCTGAAGATGATTATGAAACAAGCGGACGAGCCGGAGGGGGTGGCAAATGATGAGAAGAAGAAGATATCAGAGCATTAGCATATTCAATGCACTTTTTCCATGTGTTAGTCATCAATATTTTTCACCTGTTGTTGATGACTAGATTCTTAGCTAAGTTTTCTAGCTTTTGATCTCAAAATTTGTCAAATTTTCCAACTGGAAAACACCCATAAACATTTTTTCCCTCCTACCTTTTCAATCAGCCCATGACGAGATAAAACCTCATTGTCAAGCCCTATCTAACCTCAGCCATACTAGCTTGTTCATCAGCTCCAAAGAGAACAATCCAAATTTGTCCAAGAAGACTCCCCTAAGTTTGGCAGTGGCACTTTAGGCATTTATCCCTTGACAAACTATCCTAAAGCCAAAGAACCTCTATCTATTATCAACCAATCCTAACAAACCTTCATATTCTGCAAATAAAGTTTGGTTACACCCTTAAGTCGTGCCACTAACAAGCGTTGAAGTCTCAGCAATACATATGCCACAGGTCAAGCTGATATTAGGTAAATGTACAATGTTTCAAAGTATTTGTCAAAGAGAAGAAGTCTACTAGTGTTCCAGAAGACCGTATTAAACTCAACATGAGAAGACAACTACTTCTCATGTGGTTTTGAGCCTGGGATGAAAATGTTGGACAGAGAGTTATCTCATTAAGCTCCTGCAATCACAGTCAAAGGTTAGTGAATTATAAATGACAAGAAATGATTTGCAGATACTGGCCAAATTTATTGTGATGTCTAAAGAGGCACAAAGGTATTTGAAAAGAAAAATTACATGTCTCAGAGAAATACCCATCATGACTTATTGTCAATTTGTCATTTTCATTTGCTTAAGCATAAATAGGTAGTGAAAGGAAAGATAACATTGTTTAAAAGTTGATGAAATGGCATCATTGAGAAAACCTCCTCCATACATGAGCAGAGGGTTGAAAGACTGGGAAAACCTCCTTAATTTTATAAGCAAAGGGTTTGGCACTGTGATAAAGGCCTCCTTCATCTAATAAGTAGAGGGCCAGGGACAAAGATTTATTTTAGGGTTTTCACTGACTGAAAGGAAAATTTTAAGAGCAGTGGGAGACAATTGAAGGCTTCTGAATAGAAAATGGTGTTAAAAGCAGAGGCAAAGCAGTGGTGCTTTAAAAAGGTGTTTAGATGATTTTCATTGTTAAAACATAGAATTGAAATACAGTGTGAAGCTAATGGGGTGATTATCAATGAAGAAATATTGTTAAGCAAATGGCCAAGGAAGTAAAACAATCTTGGTCTCAAACTGACTTCTGCTATCAAATACAAAGAAAACCACTAACAATGTGTTCATAAAACATTCTTCACTTGGTTAAAACAGGGGTTGAAAAGAACCCAAGAATTTGTCAAAAAATAGGCCTCCTTCATAACAAGTAGGAGGCTCACCATTGTGTAAGGGTGAAGAGAATTCATGTTCAGTATGGCTTAGATTTCAATGGGACTACTATAAAAATGGTAAAATGAATGAGAAATTCATTATTCTTGCAGACTTCCTTCACAAGAGAACAAAGGGACAATTTTCCAATTTTACATTTTAAACTTCAGCTCACCATCCCCTGCTATATCTCCATAAAAGTTGAAGACTGGATTACTTTGTCAATCTAAGGTTAGCCATTTGCCTTGATGGTGGAAACTATTTGTAGCAGAGTTTTTCACTTACAGTTTCAAATGGGGTTCTTCACCCACAGTCAAGAGAAAGGCTCAAAGAGCACCTGACAGTTCAATCAACTTCACAGAGGGCATGATCATCATCAACATACCAGGAGCAGAAGCTGTCAAATTAAGTTTTAAAATGGTGAGTTATCTCCTTGCAAGAATGGAAAAGAATGCCTCACAAATCATTGATATGTCTTTGAGGAGAGTTTTCCTTTAAAAAGGTCAGTAAAAAGGTCAGCAGTGGTAGAGATTCTTGTTTAATGAAGAACAATGAAAAGGCAGTAGAAGAGGTTTGCAGTTCCTTACAAAAGGCCTTTTTACTTAAACAAGAACCCTCACTATGTTACCTTTTCAAAATTCAACCTCAACATCTTGTCAAAGGATTAGTTCAGAAAAGAGTCTTCATAGGTTTTAAAAATGATGAAATGACAAAACAATGCTTCATGTTTTTTTTTGCAACCGAGAGCTCTTTCACAAAAGCTTCAAAACCCTCATAAATAATTTCAAAGCCAATTGACCTTTTCGCCTTCAAAAGGGAGCTGGATACCATTGCAGGTCCTATTTTCAATTCAAAATGTGAGCAACACATCCCCCTGGCTACTTTCTGACCAAAACAAGGAAATTCAAGCGAAATTGCAGAATTTTGGAGGCTTAAACCCGCGCGGCGTGCCTGGAAAAGTGCACGGCGCGTTCAGGCAGAATTTTACATAGGCTTTACACTACTGCGTGGCGCGCCTGTAGCACCGGTCACCACCGCTCGAAGGCCGACTCGACACCCTTTGTAACTATGCGACACTCTCCCTTTTGAACGTGCCGTGCCTGTTGAATGACCGAAACACATTCAAAGGGTCTTGAGACCTGCTCAAACTGATTGAAAAAAGGGCCATAAGTCATCTCAAGGTATTCTCCATGCCCAGTGCTAATTTTTTGAAATCCTAAGGGGGTGACAGAGTGATTTTCTACAAGGGAGAAACAGTGATAAGGAGGGTAGAGTGTTTTGATAAAAATCCTAGGTTGTTGTTGCTATGATTTCCCAGGATTAATATAGTGAAATAGGGTGTGTTTACATTGGTTTCAAAACGCCTAAAACTGCCCTCAAAATAGTGATAAACCATAACACTATTTGCAAGTCAAAAAAACACAGTGGTAGAAGGTTTTCAAGTTGCTGAAAGTGTCCTAACAGTGATAGGACAAAACTAACCTTTGTCAGCAAAGTATAAGGTGAAAAGAGTGTTATAAGGTGGAAGCAGTGTTCGTAAGAAAACACAGTGTTTGTAAGGTGAAAATAGTGAGCCTATTTTGAAGACAGTGGTCTTAGTCCGAATGCCTTGTCACTTCAAAAGTGTCTCCTTTTGAATAAGTGAAACAGTGAAACTAGTGCTGCCTCCTTTGTCCCATAAAACAAAGTGTGGTGAGAGATTCTGCTAAGTCATTTGAGGGTGTTTTTTTCTACTTGGGCATAAGAAACAAGTGATCCTAAGGTGAAACAGTTTTGTAAAGAGACAACAGTGATCATGTGTGAATGCTTTGTCACTTCAAAAAGTGACCTCTCTGTATGGTAAATAGAAAATTAGTGCTGCCTCCATTGTCCCAAAAAGCAGAGTGTGGTGAAAGATCTTGTAACTCAATTTAAAGGTGTTTGGCTTACCTTTTGTATAGAAACCAGTGAACAGCAGAAGAAGCACTGTTTGAGGAAGGATATTTTTGTTTTTGTCTAAATACAAGGCTGTTTTTCTTCTATCCAAACACAAGGAGATCTTTGTTCTACAAAAAGCCGCCATTACCTCTTTTTCAAATTACCTTGCCCAAGCAAAGTAATCCTTTGATTGTGTGCTTTTTATCTAATAACTATTTGTTGATTGGCATAAAAAGGGACAAAACATTGATTTGTAAGGAGCAGAAAGTTGGTGTCAAAGAACCATTTCACATAGCATTTGAAGCAGTTTGCCTTGGTCAAACAGTGACTAGAAAGGAGGACAGAGGTGTGTTTGAGAAAAACATTCCAAAGGCCTTTTGAGACAGCTTGGTTTTGCAAAGAACATTCAAAACAAGATGCCTCCCAGGTAAGACAGTAGGAGTGGCCTTCACAAGAGATTTGAGCCTATTTCCACTGAAGAAGTGAATGCTCATCCATCGGTCCTTTTTAAATTCCATGAGATTGGGTGTCTAGATTTTTGCCAAAAAGTGCAAGAGGTGAAGAGCTATTCCCATTTGACACATCTTTGTGCCTTGAGGTTTCAAGAGAAGCATTTTCAGCTAGCAGGCCTAGATTTCAAATTCTCTCCAAGGTCCATCTCCAAGGCCACTAAAATCCCTTATGTCAGGGAGAAGTGGTTTAAACAAAGCCACCTGGACTCAGAAGAATACAAGCCTTTTCTGAAGCCTGAGCATAGAGATTCATGCCCATCCATTTTCCCCTTCTCATATCTATTGACTAGTTACGCCCCCCTCATGAAGATCATCATGAAATACTTCACTTGTGAGGGAAGATTCTCCCAAGTCTATGCCTATCATATCCGATTGCTCATGCATTTCACGAGGGCCAAATTGTTAAATATCACTTTCTTTCTACATAGAAGCATTGAGAAAATGGCCTCCACTGTTCAGAAAAAGCCTCCTTATCAGCAAATAGCCTGCCTCTTCCATCACTCCCTCATCAAAATTATCATTCTTCATCAGCTTGAGAAGAAGGAAGTCGCTTGGGATACTTTCATCACACATTCTGATTTCGCCACTATCCCTTCATTTCATACATCTCCTTCACCTTCTACTCACCGTCCTTCGCCTTCTTCTAGCAAACCTATTACCAAGAAACTCAAGTTTACCATAGAACAAGAAAAAGAGCATGATGAGGAAGAAGAGCATGAGAAAGAAGAGGAAACTGATGATGAGCAGCAACATGATGAGGCAGAACAACAAGGGGAAGAAGGGCATGATGATGAGCAGCATGATGATGATCAACATCACAGTGAGGTAGAACAACAGACTCCTGAAGATGATGAAGGGAAACATGACAAAGATGTGCAGCACAGTGAGGGTGAGAAGTCTCATGATGAATAGAGGTAGCGACAACATGATGAACAAAAGCCTCATGATGATGAACAAAACTTCAAAGAAAAGGAACAACAGCCTCATGAAGAAGAAGGGTAGCATGATAAACAGGCGCAACACAGTGAGGAGGACAGCCATAAAAAAGAAATGCACAAGGACAGTTAAGGCATCCATGAAGAAATCCAAGACAGTGGCATGAATGATGAGCAAAGTGACAAGGGTAAAGAGCCAATGGAGCATGTGCTAGGTGCCTCTCCTAGGCAAGGGGCCATGCTCTCTTCTCTGAAAGTGGCCAAGCCCCGGACATCAAGGAAAAGGGTGCCTAGAGTTGTAACTCAAATGTGACTAGGGCCCTCCGAAGCAAGGAAAATTTTCCCAAGAAGCCCATTGTCGAATTTCTCAAGAGGAGGAATACTAAAAGAGCCACCCAAAGCAAAGGAAAGGAGAAAGAAGAAGGCAGTCATGAACAGGAAAGGGAATTCAACATCATCCAAATCCAAAGTGATGATAGTGTTAATGAAGTCCGGATCCTAGAAAATCTCTTGATCAATAGAGAAAACCAAATTTATGCTTTGAGGACTGATCTTGAGAGAGCAAGAAACTTAAATCACTTTTTGCAAATTCAAAACAAATAGATGAGTGTCCATATGGCTGTATATGAGACACGAGCCATCAAATAAAAAAAGGAGGCCTCCAAAGCACAAGTGAGATTGGAAGAACTCATGGGTGAGTTCGATGAGAGCGAGGATGAAGATCAGCCCAGGCGAAAAAGGCCAAGAACCATGGGGCTCAAAAAGGCCCTTGAGAAGAAAAAGGAAGAAGAAGATGCCCTTCTCCAATCCACCCCTCTCACTACATTATTCGAACAAGAGATAGAGAACAATTGGGAAGCATGGCTTGAGAGAGTCAATGATCACTTGGAGAAGAAATTGGAGAGGGAAAATAGAGACTTGGACCTTCAACGAAGGATGACCGGGCATTATAAAAAGCTCAATCAGTTTGCCCCGCGGAAATTGAAGGCTGCTCAGGAAAAACTCAAGGAGGCTAAAGGGAAGCGCCCGACACCAAAATTGAGGAAAGACACCTCAAGTCTCCAGCTTTTGGCCTCAGCTTCAAAACATGTTTCTGAAAACCCTTGAGGGTCATGCTCGCCAAGTTTGGGCGAAATTCGACAAATTTTGGTTTTTTGGCTAAAACTCATGGGCATCTCCATTTCAGTTTGGGGCATCCTAAAAGGATAAAAATGGTATCATTGGATGCCATAATTTCAGGGACACATACTCAGTGATTTTCAGATCAATTGAAGATCATTTTCTCCCCCAAAATGGCGAAAAACACTAGCTTTTTCTACACTCTGCCCCGTTTATCAGCAAGGCCTATTTTTTGATTTTTTACACATAGGTCTATTTTTGGAGAACTTCCAATGATAATTTTGGAGAAAAAGAAACATTTTCAAAAATTATACACTCATATCTTCCCAACGAGCCATCATGGGCCTCGTTTTGACATCGGGAAGGCCTCCAAATGTTCCCGGCAAGTCAAGGTACCTTTTGCTGATGTATTTTTTGAGTATTTTTGTAAAAATTGAACCTTTCAAAAGTGACTTTTCTTCATGTGCGTTTAGCTATTTTTGTACATGATAAGTTATGAAAAGTCAATATATTTCCTTTTTTTAGCATTTTTGAGATATTTTATTAGATATTTTGTGCCTTGGGCTTTGCAAAGCCTCAAGGACAAAATCAGATATTTTGGATAGGCCAATGAGATTGCAAGTTGAACTAAGAGGTTTTCCTCACTTTGGCCTATATATTCCAAAGGCTTTCATTGTAAAAAGAGGTTGAACTTGATGAATAGAAGAAATATATGGTCATATAAGCTTTGGAATAAATACTTGTCTCATGCTTTTGGATAGTTTCTTGGATGTTCTTGGATGATGAAAGAGGATTGTTGTTGGATTCCATGACTTGGTAGAATGGTATAGTGTCTCTCTCTCTGTTTTGTTTCCTAGTTTTCATTCATAAATCCATGTTATTGCTTGCTATAAGACAATAGAGAACAAATTTGAGACATGCCCTTGGAGGCACCTCAAATTTCCTGTTTCTTTATAGTTTCCATGTTTTCTTCATTCTTAGTCATATTAAAGAATCCTTGATTGCTCTTTAATAACTAAAGAATATTGTTTTCTTGTTTTATTTGTGGTTTTATGCATGCTAAGTATGATTTACGGTATGCCCTGATTACTCATGGCTAGCCATAGCTCCACCTATGAAACCTCTCTTTGATTGATTAGATTGTAATTTGTTGAACCAAGGAGGTCTTGTTCTGATCTTGCCCTTTGCCTAAAACTATGCAATCTTGTTTTCAAAGTGCCCAATAGCTTGAAGTACTATATTTAGGCATTCCTACATAGTGATTTGAGTTGTTTTTCTGTCTTAAATGTATTTCCCCAAAGTCTGATAGCCATTTCCTAAAGTTAGAGAGTCATATATCTCTATGCATGGCTTGAATGTTTATTTCTATGCATTGATCAACTTATAGTTACCTTTCTCATGATTAATGGTTTTCCCTACCATGTTTATGTCAGCTATTAAACTATTTGTGCTTGAAATCCTTTGTTATTCACAAGTATAATGTCCATCTCACTCCATTTTTCCCAAAGATCCATTTTACCTTGAATCAAATCAGCCCTTCAACAACCTTGTATCACCATCTGAAAGCTTTTCTGACCTTTTCGACCCCATAGCCCAGTTGATCTGACATACTTTTACCTATCTTATGTATTTGATCGGTTCATCCCTCACAACCTAAAAACCAAAACCAAAAACCTACTTCATAACTAGCCTAAAATCATAACACAATAAGCAAACACACAAATATCTCTTACACAAATAGAGAGAGCCCTCTTTGAGTCTAGGAAGGCTAGGTCCTTGGGCTCCAAAGATTGGTTTGATGTTACACTGTCATTTTGCTTGCCAATCATTCGAATCACGGGACCCTAACACCACTTACTATTCCCTGGAGATGGCATGGTGATGTAGGTTTCAAATAGGGTTTTTATATTGGTTAGCTCAGTATAATCTACATAGAAATTGAGGAATTGATTAAACTAGAAGAGGAGGAAGAATTCCTTATGCACCATGACTATTATTGTATCTGCTTTCAGCTGAGTTTTTCTTTCTAATGACATGTCCGCATTGTTCATAATTTCTAACATTTTCTGCTCCTAGGCCATTAGCTCAGAGAACCCGCCTGTTTGCGGATCTTAGCATGATGGGAGACCTGATTCTACCAGCGTGTTCCACTCCCAATCAAAATTTTCCACTCCTTTCGTGACCAGTGTCAAACAACCTAATGTGTTTGCATGTACGGTCTCTTTCTCGATTACTCTTCCGACATCCATAAACATCCTATAACGGTCATGAATTCCCTGTGTGCATAATTCCTTGAGAGAGAGCTCATTTAGGTACAAAATATATTTCCTGGCCATTGAGGCCTTTGATTCTCTGTCAGTGCGTCCCTCCTGTAGCTGTGTTTTGAACAAGCGAATTGCAATCTTCTTGTCATTCGTCAGCGTGAGGAGGTTCCAATGCTGCCTAACCTCTACTATTATGTCTGTCCAAACCAATCGCCTCGCTTCCACGAGTGCCATATTGCCTTTTATTTTCCCATTTAAGTCCTTGATATAATTATCCTATGCCTGAGCTTCTTCTCGCAGTTTTTCTACCTCCCTTTGTAAGGATGCTATCACCTACTGATTTTCCACTAGCGCAACCTCGGTCTCCTTTAGTTGCTGGCGGACTGAGCAGGTCTCATTCTCCGACACCTTCAGATCAACGAGGGCCTTAGTGAGTTGTTCAGGCACTGTTCCGGGCTCACCCATCACAGGGGTCGCACATGTGTGATGATCCCATTTTTCTTGCCAATATAACAGCCTCTGATTCAGTCTAGAAATCTCCATGGCCTTTTTTGCATTCTCTTCTTGTTCTCTAGCAAGCAAGTCAGCGAGAGCAAATTTTTCCTTTCCTACCTGAACCAACTCATCTATTTGCACATGCTCCTCGTGAGGCATGTTTAGCTTTTGCTTCAGATCTGAGTTCTCCACTTCCAACTTGGAAATAAGCTGTTGTCGCGCTACATCTTTATCGGCTCCCTTGTCCCTTATCATTTTCTTAAGGTCTTCCAGCTTGGCATGGTTTTCTCTAGTGCTAGCATTTTCTCTCTTCTGGTGCTCAAGTACCATATTATGCTTCTGTTCGAGCTTCGTCAGGGAAACTACATGTTTCACTACCTCAACTCGTAACATATCCCTATGCACTTATGTAATTCAAGCTTGTCTAATAGAGGGATATTGGTTAAGTTAAAGATGATTTCTAAAGCTCGATATTGGCCTCTAGCATCCAAGAGCTGTAATGTTTCTTGCTAAATAGCCAGTATGAGCTGCTCCTTATCCATGTCTAGCACAGAGGTAAGTCAAGAATGATGCTTGTCTACAAACCCTGCCTGTTCAAACCTTAATTTCTCTCGAGAAAATATGTTTCTGGTATTTATCTCTTCTCTTTCCTCTTACCTGTCAATTGTGATTTCTTGTGAAAGCCCTGAGGGGGTTGATGAGGAAGCATCGTCAAACAAAATATGAAAACCCGCCTTACTCCTGCCAGGGGCCCCAAATCTAGGAATCTCCTCAAATGATGGATCATTCCCTATGTCATCCGACCCTTCAGTTCTTTGTTTTTTGTGAGGGTGAGCACCCTCATCAATGTCCATGCCCTCGTGACTTCCTAAAGTGCCTGCCTGTGTTTTTTCCTCTATTCCAACAGACACATTGTCGCCTTTTCCTTCCGTGGCTAAAGACTCGGCCTCCATTTGTGCATCCAAAGGCCATGTATAAATATTAGCTCTCCATTCGATGAAGGGCCTTTTCTCATGTATGTATGTAGTTGATTTTATTTTCTTCTTTCTACTGGAGAGGACCCCCTTAGGGTCATAGGGCTAGAATTTTCCCTGTGGGAGGTCCATCTCTTGCAACAATTTTTCCACGGTGGAGAGAGTGTGCCTCGAATTTATGGTGAAGGGAACAACTGAAGTTGGGAGTTTGAGAATGTATCCTTTCTTCATAGGCACGAAGTGGATCTGGTCGGCCTTTAAGGTATGTTCAATGAGTTCGAGGGCAAAGACTCGAATAGATGGAAACACCGGCAGACGATAGGGGGTACCTCTGCTCCATAGACTCTGATCTCAGTATAATCATCAAACATGTACTAGTCCCCCGTGCAATCTTCCTTGTCAAATTGTAGCCAGTCCTTCTGCTGAGGAAATATTTTAGGTGGGGGGCTGTCATGTATTATGGCATAAGCTATGGACATGAAACCATTAACAAACCTTGCATACCCCTTCCCCCCTGGCTACTGGCGAACTGAAGCAGTCCACTCGAAAATGGCTTTGGGTTGGGCACCTATCTTCGAGAGTCTGTTTAGGCCTAGACTCTCAAATCTATCTGCATGCTTGAATAAGAATAGGTAGAACACTAGGGAATAGAACTTGAACGAACCTATAGAGGAAATATCTTGAAACTAGGTTTGGATAGCCAAAGATAAGAAAGAAGGAATATCCAAGAGGGTATCCTTCTGCATCATGAGCCATAGAAAATATATACCCTCTTTAATCACTTGGTCGACCTCATGAAACCCTAACAACCCTGAGATGAGTGCTAGGAGAGGCTACACATTGGTTCGAAAAGTAGACAAGAGAACAGAGTCCATGAGCGGGAAAGATGATAGGCAAGAATCTAAGAGGAGGCTAAGGAAGCCACTTTGTTTTTCCCAGGGCAGCTTTGAGAATTGACAAGAGAGGCAGACGTCAGAGAACTCAACATAATTTTGGCTGGGAGGGTAACAAATAGCTTTCCTTATGAGTTCAAGTGAAATGCAAAAATTATTATTGCCTTGGGCAGAGAGTAACATGTCTCTGCGCTCGTCATAAGCCTATCCAAGCTAGCTAATGAACTCGGGGACAGGGTATGTGGTTGGGCCGATTTGGTAATACAGACCTGACTCGATGACTCTGAACATATCTTCGCCTTTTAGATGATATTCGAAAAGCTTGGGTATGATGTGAGCTAGACTGAATGGGTAGACTGGGTCATGAATCCGTGCATGGGCATTGATGAGGGGTTTAGGCCCAGGAGCGGTCCTGACCTCGCAAGCTTGTGGGATTTCAAGCTTAGACTTCTTGGTTCTCATTTTCCCCATGACCATTTGAAATGTAAAAACATAAGGGAAAAAGTGCGACGGGAAAATGACTAAATACCTGAGAATAGTGAAGGTAGCCCAGGGAAAGTGACGCGGGATTGAAAATGACCCTGCACTTGAGTTTTAACCTCCTTTGCATGAAAAAATGATTAATAACCAGTATTTTACACAGTTTGAGAGTAAAACAAGCTTATATCAGTCCAGGTTTTATAGAATACGAGATATGGTGACAACTATAGGGCTGGCGTCATAAGGATGCCAACAATGGGACACGTGGTGATGGGTTATTAGCTGACAACAGCCGAGTAGGTGAGAGCCACATGCCGAGTTAAGGCAAGTACCGGTCTTCACACTGCCACCCTAGAATTACCTTACCTTTACTTACCGGTGCCAACTGTCTTTCTTGATGGGCCTCCTTAGAACTTCGACGGGGGTCATAGGAGCTTTATGATCCATTCTCCCACCCCACAGAACGCTTGGGATTGACCCGCCCAAAGGTGATGTCACATTCTCCAGGGGCCTGTCTTTCAACCTTGTTGCTCTCCTTTGGGGCCGACGGAAAATCCTTCCAACGCAATTTGTCCCTCATGGTTCAGATGTGGAGCCCTGAACGTGGTTTTTCCATTGTGTTTTGACCTTGATCATGTCTAGCCTCTGTGCTTATCCCTTAGGAAGGTTTTCTTTCTAGGTCCTTTCCAACTTACTCATTCTGTCACCTTTATAAATTTCTCAGATTTTCCACTTGCCACTCCTTTTCCCTTATATATGAGGTGCCTAAACAACATTGGCTCTACCTGGGGATGACATGCTCATCCTCGAGGGTGTCGAGAACTTTGTAGACCCTTCGCCTATACATCAGTTAGTAAATCTGTGGCTCCTTCAAAATTGCAAGAATTTCTATGATGGATTGAACAAAAACAGATGTAGAAACGTAAAAATGGAATTTATATACAATATTTGGGATATGTACAATACGCTGCCAAGGCCATTGTCAGTATTGGAAGTAAGGCTTCAAAAACTGCCCATTCACGGGTGCCTCGATTAGATCACCTTCCAAATTTTCCAATATGAAAGTATTGTTTCCTTTCACCTCGGCAATTTTGAATGGTTCGAACCATAGGGGGTCAAACTTTCCATGTTTACCCTTATTCGCTCTCTTGATATCCCAACTCAGCACCAGGTCTCCCGCTTGAATTTATTTATCTTTTGCTCGCTGATCAAACAAGCCTTTCATTTTCCCCTGGTAATCTGATAACCTGTTGTTTACTTGGGTTCGAGTTTCTTCCAACTCGACATGCTGGTTGATCCTCTTGATGAGGTTATTTGGCTCTTCTTGGTTGTATTGTAGAAACCTAGCAACAGGTAAGGCGAGATGAATGGGAAACATTGTCATTCGGCCATATACTAGTTCATAGGGAGCCTTACTCGTGGACCTCTTATTGGTAATACGGTTCGTCCAAAGTGAAAATTTTAGCTAGGAATCCTAGTTCTTCTGATTTTCGCTTATGGTCTTCTTTAATGCCCTCACCAAAGTTTAATTCGAAGACTCAACCAACTCATTCCCCTCGGGGTAATAGGCCGTAGAGTGCCCCAAAGTGATATTATACTGCTGACATAAATTACTGAACTTCGCGGACTTGAAGGCTTGAGCGTTGTCTGTGACAATCTTAGCTAGGAACCCAAACCTTGATATTATATTCTCCTCCATGAACTTGATCACGACTGCATTAGTAGCATTTCTTGCGAGTATCACCTCTACCCATTTAGTGAAGTAGTCAGTGGCAGCGAGGATCCATTCGTGCTGACTACTAGATGCGGGATGAATTTCCCCGATAAAATCAATACCCCACTACCGAAAAGGTTCTTCGATATGCATCAATATAATCAACAGGGGAGCGAGCTTTTGCTTCTCTGTGAACATCTAGCATTTTTTGCATGCCCGAACACGAGCATGAACATCTCCGAATAGCCGGGGCTAGAAGAAACCAACCTTCAATATCTTATGAGCAGTAGAATGCCAACTATAATTTCCCCCGCAAATTCCTTTGTGAAATTCAGCCATTACTTCCTCTAGTTCCGACTCTGTAAGGCAAAGGAGCAAAAATATTGAGGGGTCCTTCCAATACAATCGATGAATGGCTACAATGTACTTCTGAGATTTCAAACTCAGGGTATGGTAGTCTGCCTTGTCTAAATTTAGGGGACATCTTAGAGTAAGGAGGTATTCTACGATATCTTTGTACTAGGTGCTGAGGAGGTACTTCATATGCATCTTCTGTACCGTGGTTTCTATTCCAGGCTGTACTTCTGCACCCTCGGGTACCTCTCCTCCTTCCATGGAAAAATTTATACCCAATGTCTGACAATTTGACTCGGATAATATTTTTGCGAGCCCTTGTCCTTTAATGAGCTTCGTGGGGCGGATATCTAGTTCGTACTCTTGAATTTTGGCAATCAATTTGCCTCTCTTACCTTCACTATCTCCCTGGATTAGAATATATTTTACTGCAACTGTGGGAACAAAATCAGTTATAGCTGACCGAAGAACATACATTTAGAAGGAATTTAAGGACTTAACTACGACATACGCCTGCTTCTCCAGAATATTGTATTTCAATTTTGCGTCCCATAATACCTGGCTAAAGAAGGAAATAGGCTACTCATACCCATCTAAATTATTTTGAAATAACACTATAGCTATTGTGTGCGGAGATGCAAAGGAGAATATCATGAACGATTTACTGTAGTCAGGACATGCCAATACCGGCACTTCTGCAAAAGAGTTTTTAATTCTATTGGAAGCCTCCCTTGACTCAGGGGTCCATTTTACTTCATTTTTCTTTCTGAGCATCTCTGTGATGTGTCAAAATATCTCAGCATAGTTCAGGATAAACCTCCTTAAGAAGTTTATTCGTCCCAGGAACACCTGGACTTCCTTTTTGTTTCAAGGCAGTGATATGCCATTGATTACCTCTACCCTTTTGGGGTCAATTTTCACTCCCTCTTTTGTTACTACATGTCCGAGCAACTTCCCTTCCTCCGAAGAAAACATAGTCTTTTGAGGATTCAATGATAAACCATACCTACGACACTTATCAAAGGTTTGGCACAAGTGCTCGATGTGCTTGACATCATTCTTTGAAAACACGGTGATATCATCCAGGTATATCAACACAAATCTATCTTGTTCACCCACGAAAGCAATATCCATTTCTCGCTAGAAAGTGGCTCATGCATTGATTAAGCTGAAGGGCATCTAGGCATACATAAACGTTCACAATGGCATAGTGAACATTGTTTTCTTCTGATCCTTGTGTAGGACTGCCACCTGATTGTATCCCGAGAAGCCATCCATCATGGACATCCGAGAAGATCCTACCACTTTCTGTAGAATGTGATCCATCTTGGGCAGGGGGTAATTATCTTTAAGGGAGGCCCTATTTAAATTTCAGAAATCTATGCATATCCTTATTTATCCATTCTTCATCTTGACTAGAACAATGTTAGCCACCCACTCCGAGTACCTCAGGGGGACTATAATCTTAGCCTGCAACAAATTTTTGATTTCCTTTTCAATGGATGGTAGCAACAATGGATTAATCTGCCTCAATTTCTATTTGTGAGGCTTGGCATGTCCCTTGAGAGGGATCTTGTGTTGTATGACATCTACGTCAAAAGTTTTCAAGTCCTGATATGACCATGCAAAAACATATTTATAAGTTTGAAACAGTCGAAAGTATTGGTCTTGATATTCCTCTGGGACTCCTTTAGACAAATTTACTACCTTTGGATCCCCTTCCATCCCAATGTTTATATCATTCACTTGATCATCTTGTGTCAGCTTGCTGGGATTAGTTGGGATGTCATTCTTATCAAACAACCTTTCCAGGGGCACAAGAACTCTGGGGATGACATTCCCTTTTAGTTGCAACACACGATGTCCTGCCACTGTCTCTTCCCACTAGGTTTGAGGCTGCTCCTCAGGCTCCTCTTCCATAGCATCGATCACCAGATTGGAGAATTCTCCAATAGTCTCTATGAAGCGTTTAACTTTCTCTTCATATTCAAACACCTGTCAATGTTTGACGTTATCCTGGATAGAGGAACGATAACGTACTTCAACTTCATACCTGAGGAGCAAGTTTTGCGGTGGGCGGAAATTTCTAGCTGCAACAACGAGAAAATCAGCTGTCCAATTTTGGTCTCTTGGCATGAACTGTATATTAAAGGCCAAGAATAAATTCTCCACCAGATCCCATACTTCATTCCCGTAGGCTCTAAGCTGATGGTGCTTAGCTTGGCATTGATTCTTGATTTGCCTCACCACTAGCTCTGAATCTTCGAACACTTTGAGGCTCTGAATATTCATATTTTTGGCTATCTGTAGCCCTAGGAGCAGTGCTTCATATTCAACCACATTTTTAGTAGCTTTATACTCCAACTTAAATGAGAAAGGGACCAACTGTCCTGTAGGTGAAATTAGAAGGACTCCAGCTCCATTCCCTTCTCTTGAATTTGCCCCATCAAAATGTAGAGTCCATATATCCCTCTCTTCATTACTTGCGGACTATTTCAGTCTCAAAGGGTGGAACCCTGGTTCCTGCAAGAAATATTCGTCTTCCTCAAGAATCAGGAAAGAAAACTCACCTTCCTTGCTATACATGGGAGAATTTACTGAACCGTCAGCTTTGGTCACCATCTTTATGAATCTAGACTCCCGATATAACCTCCCTTCCTCTCCCCCAAATACTGGGATGGTAGCATAAGTGAGATCGAGTTTAATCAACACACCAATATTTGAACCCCATGATCTTGACAACAACATCCTGAAATGAGCTGGGATATCAGCAACCACGATGTCCATCAAAACTTGATCTCCAATGAAAAAATCATCTTCTTTAACCCTTTTGTCAATTTTTTAAAAAATTTTATCATGTAAAACTTGTGATCTTTCATAAACTTCTTCCCTTGTTTGTTGGAGATGTATGGTTTCATTAATTATTCATTGAATATCATTTGTTTCCACCTATGATTCCTGAATTATCCTCATGACTGGAACACCAAAGGAAGAGGGGAAAACTACATCCATTCCATAGACAATCTGATAAGGTGAAGATCTAATAGACTTCTTTTTGGTAAGTCTATCAGCACATAAGGCATAGAATAGATTTTTTTTCCAAGTCTTCTTGTTTTCTTGAAGTAATTTTTTGATGATATTGATTAAGCTTTTGTTTGATGATTCGGCTAAACCATTACCCTGGGGAAAATAAGCAATAGAATGACCTAAGGTAATATGGTATTTATGACAGAAAGAAATCATTTTCTTGGATTTGAATGCAGTTGCATTGTCAGTAATAATCTTATGTGGGCATCCAAATATTGACAAAATATCACTTTCTATAAATGAGATTATAACTAAATCAGTGGCTTGCCTAGTGGGAACAACTTCTATCCACTTGGTAAAATAATCAGTAGCAGTTAAAATCCATTTATGTTGGCTTGAGGATGGAGGGTGGATTTCACCAATGAAGTCTAAACCCCATTGTTGAAATGGATTTTAAGTGGATATAGGCTTAAGAGGTAAGGGAAATAGTTTTTTTTTCCCTTCAAAAATTTGACATTTGTGACATGAGGTAACAAATTGTTTGACATCAGAGAATAAAGTTGGTCAGTAGAAACCAACTCTGAGTATTTTGTCTACTGTGCTCTTCCAGTATAAGTGGCCTCCATAGTCACCTGCATGAAATTCCTCGAGAATTTTTTCAGCCTCTGATTTTAATAAAGAATTTAGTAAAATCCCACTACTTTCTTTCCAATAAAGTGAATTATTTAGTATACAAAACCTCATTGCTTTTTGTTTGATGAATCTGGCTTTGGTTTTAGTTAACCCAAGAGGAGCTTGTAAATGTGTGAGTACAAAGATAATATCAGAGTACCATGGTGAGTCTAGATAGGCCTCACTTATCAATGGAGTCGCCATCTCCTCTTGGTCATCTATCTGTGAAATGAAATTTATATCTAAAGCATTACAATTAGATTCAGCCATCAATCAGGCTAAACCCTGTCCTTTAATGAGCTTTGTTGGTTTGATTTCCAGATCGTATTCAAGGATAGTGGCAATCCACTTTCTTCTCCTAGCATCAGGTCCATCTTGTTTAAGAATATCTTTGACTACTACATTGGGGACATATGCAATGATTTGGGAATGGAGTATGTAAACTCTGAAATACTTTATGGCTTTAATGAATGCTAAAGCTTGTTTTTCCATTATATTGTACTTTAGAGGTGCATCTCTAAGGGCTTTACTAAATAATGCAATTGGCTTTTCAAAACCTTGGTTGTTTTTCTGCAGTAGGACTGCAGCTATGGTATGTTATGAGGCAAATGAAAAGATTATGAAATTTTTGGTATAATCTAGGCTGATTAGGACTGGTGCTTTTGTCAAGGCCTTTTTTATGGATTCGAAAGATTGTTTGGCTTTTACAGTCCATTTTATTGTAGAGTCCTTTTTAAGCATATTGTTGAGTTATTTTATGATTTCAGCGAGATTAGAGATAAATCTTCTCAAAAAATTGATTTTACCCAAGAATGCTTGAAGTTATTTTATGTTCCTTGGTGTTTGAATGTTCAAAATAGCTTCAATTCTTGCAGGGTCTATCCTAATGCCTTCCTTGGATATTATGTGTCCTAACAGTTTTCCTTCTTCTAGTCCGCAAAGAGTCTTTTTAGGGTTTAAGGATATACCATATTTTAGACACTTGATAAAGACTTGTGTCAAGTGATCCAAGTGTTCATCATTTGTTTTTGAGAAGATAGTAATATCATCAAGATAGATAACTAAATTTCATGGATCTCCTTAGCAAAGGAAATATCCATGACCCTGTGAAATGTAGCTCCTGCATTTTTCAATCCAAAGGGCATTTTCACATACATGAAAGTGCCCCAAGGAGTGGTAAATGCAGTTTTAGTTTGATCATCTTCGTGAAATAGAATTTGATTATAACTAGAGAAGCCATCTAGTAAATAAATTCTTGAAGAACCTGCCACCCTTTGCAAAATATGGTCCATTTTAGGCAAGGGGTAATTGTCTTTCAAGGAAGCTTTATTGGGATTTCTAAAGTCTATACATAGTCGAATTTCTCATGTTTTCTTTCTGGTAGGCACTAAGTTAGAAATCCAATCAGAATATCTGACTGGTGCAATTATGTGTGCATCATACATTCATTTAACTTCTTTTTCAATTAAAGGTAACTAAATTGGATTAATCCTTCTTAATTTTTGCTGAAAAGGTTTTTGATTTTCTTTCAAAGGAATCTTATGTTGAATTATTTCTTTGTTGTAAGTTTTGAGATCTTCATAACCCCATGCAAAGAAATCTTGATATTCTTTTAAAAGTTCTGTATATTTAACCTTTTCTTCTAATGGTAAGGATTTTTACATTTTGACCATTTTTGGTTTTCATTTGTTCCTATGTTACACTCTTCAATATCAGACCTGACTGGTTCCATATTTGGCTTTTTGGGCACATCGTTGGAGTCAAACAAGTCTTCTAAGGGAGTTAAAACTTTTGGTAAAATGTTATGTTTTAAATCTATCAAATCTATCTCATCTTCAATCATTTCCTCTATATATACTTTTTCCAAGTCATCTATGTCACTTTGAGTAAATATAGTGGGTCGATCAAAAGTATGTACATCTAAATCATCTATTTGACAAAAAATTGAATCCATGTTACAAGATGAATCTATATTACAATCATTATCAATTTGGCAATTCTGAAACTCTCCCTCATTGTTCAAAAAGTGATAGATTTGTTCATCTTCTGAGAAAATTTGCCAGTATTTTACATTATCTGGGACAATAGGTTTGTGTTTGATTTCAGCAGTGTATTTTTGTATTGGTGAAAATGGAAGTTTGTAGGTGCTGGCAAAGGTTGCTAAACAATGGGCTTGTAAATTCGTTTTCTAGGAATAATGGCAAACTTGCTTTCTAACAAATATTCAACCAAATCTTTTGCTGTGTCCCTGTATCTTGCCAATCTGGGATTGTGGACAGAGTATTCTGTGTTTATTTGTTTGATAACTAACTCCGAATCTCCCATGATCAATATTATTTGACCTCCCAATTTTCTAATGATTTGGAGACCTAAGATTAAAGCCTCATATTCAGCCATGTTATTGGTGCATTTGAAATTCAATCTAAAGGCATGCCCTTAGGAATGACTAGTTTCAATGTTGGTAATGCACACACCAGCTCCAACTCCTGTTTTATTTACTGAACCATCAAAATCCAGATGCCATAAAGCTTCATGACCAATGTAATCCTCCATTATTTTAGGCTTTATATCAGTGAGTTCAGTTTGGATATTATTATGATCAGAGTTACAAAGAATAAAGGAATCAAGATTAGTGGGAGTTGAATAGATTGGATAATTGGTAGGTCTCTTGGCACTACTGATCATAAACTCTGTAAAGCTTTTTGGGCTGTCCAAATACCGAGATAGTGGCATAAATCATGTCAAGTTGTAGAGATCCCTGCAACTTTTCTCCCCATGAGCGAGAAAGAAGCATGCCATACTTTGGCGGGATATCAGCTACCACAACATCCATGATCATGCTTTTACCAAGATATTGGACCAAGTTTACACATAAATCCTTAATCAATCCTATGCACTAGACTTTACTTGAGTCAAAAGAGAATAAATCTTTATATGGTCAGGCTACGTCTAGACTTAGAGTTTCCATTATTGCTTTGGGCATTAGATTATGGGAAGCTCTAGTATTTAGCATTGCATTATGTAATATCTGATCATGGAAAGTAAGACTTAAGTAAAATGGAGGTATTGACCCATCTGAATGCTTACCATCTACATTGGGACCAAATATTAATTCAGGTCTATCATCACTCATATTAATTGTATCCTCATTTTCATTTACATTCAATGTTTCAGTAATAATAGATCTATACAAGTCATTGCTAGCCAATTCAATTAAGGGAATGGATATCTTCAACTTAGATATTTCAGATTGAATATTAAATGTTGACTGAGATTTGATAGCTTGAATTAATTCATCTTTTGGAATTATTGTTTGGGATGATTTTTCTTGAGTTTCAGTAGTTTTACCTTTAGCTTGAGGTTTTCTTTTATCTTCTTCTTGAGTTTCCTGATTTCTGCTATATTTGATCATTTTTTCAGGAAAAGTTTGAGTGTTAGCAGATGCTTTGTCATATCTAGAATTTTCAGCAAAAGATTTAGGATTTGATGATTTTGAGGCAACTTGATTCTTTTTTGGATCAGTAACTGTTGCCGAATTAGTGGCCTTTGTGGTATTAGTCTTTTGGGCATCTTTGGAGGATTGAGCCACCTCATCAGTGATATCTACAATCTTAGGATTAGGCTGCTTTTTAGGACTGGGTGGGTTTGAATTTTGTTTATTTTCTCTGGGAAGAATCTGCAAAATTTTTGTTTTAGGAGCCTCTATATTCTTTTTGTTTTGATTTTGTTGAGTTGGAGAATTTTTTTTGTAGCGGGCTCATTTGTTTTCTTGCTTCTAAGGTTATATTGGTTGTGAATTTCATTGATTTCGAAGTCATAACCTTGCTTATAGTCAAAGGATTCACCAGACTCCACTTTGAACTATTGTAGCTCAAAGAGTTCTTGAACCTCCTGAGTGAGGAAAATTATATTGCTTTCATCTATCCCCATTACTGTTGATATATTCCTCATCCTCAACATTGTTTTGAGAAATTTCAGCAAAGTTCTCTTGAAATGGGGGCCTAATGTTTTGATCTGGGGAAGATTCTTTACCTTTCCTAGGATTTTTGTTTTTTCTATAGTTGGGATTTCTGATTTGGGATTGGTTATCCCATTGCGGTTTCCTTTTAATGTGGTCTAATCTCTTAATTACTATTTCTAAAGTTTTTTTAATAAAATCAAATTTACCATCTAATCTTGAATTCTCTTCTTTGATGGTGACCCTCCTCTCATTTCTAAGTCTGGATTTTTTGGCTAGGATATTGATTTCTACACCTACAACATCTAATTGCATATGTTCTAAAGTTTCAACATTTCTTTCTCTTAATTGATATGCCATGTCTGGATCAAATCCATCAGGAAATTTTAGAATTACTGAATAGGGGGCAGGTTTAAGATCAACAGGGATGGCATTGTAAACACTGTTATATCTTGTGCAATAATCTTGGACATACTCATTAGGAGCTCTTTTAACAACATCAAAGTCAGATAATATTTGCAGGGGATTCTTTTTCTTTTCCCATTTATTTAGGAAAGCTCTATGAAATGCAACTAAATCTGCTATACAACCAGCACCTAAATTTCTAAACCATGTTTTTACTTCTCCAGTTAAGCTTTGTGCAAACAACCTCATTCGAACATCAATTCATCTATCTCATAAATTTCAAAAAAATCATTCATTCTGGTGATATGTTGTTGTGTAGTAATTTGTGAAAATTTACCAAATAATGGGATATCCTTTTGGTAATTTTGGGGCATGTCATGGAGGTTTTGGGGTAAAACCGGGGGAGCATATCTGGCTGCCATGGCTTGGATTCTTGCTAAACTGGGAGGTACAGTAGTAGTGGTAGGGATAGTGCTGCTTATAACAGTAGATGTGTTGAAGGCTGTACTTGAAGAGCTTGGAAAAGGGGATGAAAGATAGGTGGTATGGCTAGGAAATATAGATGAAGTGCTTATGAAGCTAGTGGGTGCAGTGGTAGTGGATGTAATGGAATGAGTAGATGATGGAAATACTATCCTAGGCTGTACAGGAAACTCAGGAATGAATGGTTCTATGGATTAACTTGCGGTGGATTGAGGGTATGATGAATATATGGTCCTAGGCTGCAAAGGAAACTCAGGACTAACAGGCTCTAGGGGTGAACTGATAGTGGAGTCTATAAATAAAGTGGCAGCGTACAAAGTTGAATCTGCTAGTGGAAAATTGATGGTGTATAGTTGAGAAACTGGAGGTTTAAATTGAGACAAAAAATTGGCTAATTTAATAGCTTCATCAACGTCTTAATTTGTGTAACATTTACCCTTTCTATTGGATTTTGAATTTTAGTTTTGTCTGATTTTATTGATGCTGAAATAATTTTCTGTTTCTCATTCACAAAAGAAGTAAAAACAGGATCTATAAAAGTTTCCTTTAAATTAGTTTCAGATTTATTTCTAAATAATGAATTTTCAAACTTGAAATCAAAATCTATATCTAATAAGCTTACTAATTTTTTGGGTAAGGAATTAGCTTTTCTCAGGGGCACTTCAGTTTCTAAACTAACAATCTGTTTTTTATTTTTTCCTATCTGGTTCGGATTGTATACTATATCTTCAGGGTTGGGATCAGGGTTGGATCTATTATAATAAACTTTCTTGGGAGCCAGAATGATTATTGTATAAATACCCACAACCTTTAAACTTAACCTTAAAGTAGAAAATATATGTTTTAAAAATATTCCTCTAAGATTAAACTTAAAACTAGAGAGTGGTTAAGTCCCCAGTATGGTCACCAGTATGTTATCACCCTAGTAATTCTCAGGTTGTGGGATGAGGATTTATAGTTGAAGAAAACCAGGGGTAACCAAGAACCTACTTTTGAAATTCAGAATCTAGCCTTCTTAAATTCAAGAGAGGGATCTCTCCTCAAGATTTAGCTTTGTTTTTGTTATAAGATTTTAGGCTAGTTATAATTGGACAATTGGTTTGTTTTGAATGTTTGGTGGGAATAAAAGGTACTTCAAGGTAAACCATAGAGGGATCTACCAGACCATTGGGCTATGGAGTCAACTTCTTGGCAAGCAGAGCTAGGAAATAAGGTCAAAAGAACAAATGTACTAAGGGCAGGGTAGATGACCTTCAAAGGGTTTGGAAATAGGATTTTTGATGAAATGGCAAGATCTGAAAAAAAAGGCAATGAAGGATCCTTAAGTTACAGAAAATAAGATGGATGAAAGGGATCAAAAGGGACTAAGAGCAGTTAAGGATTCTTAATCCGGATATCAGCAGAAAACATATCAATGAATAACTAGTAAAAAAACAGGGAGCTTTTGACACTAATCCTGTTTAAGCTTTCCTAGTCAATCATTTAAGATAGAAAACATGTAAATGTATGTATGGAACTTAGAAAGATAAACAGTGAAAACAGGAAAATACTTGACTTATCTAATCAGCACAAGAATCCTGAGTTATAATGTCTGTTTGACTTAATTCCAGTCTATTGCTTTACAAATCGACACACACAAACTCCCAATGTATTCAGAAAAAATGTCTATAGTAGTCATGACAAATTTTATTCCCCACCAAATGCTTCAAAGAGTGAAGTATTTATACAAAATTATTACAAAATATCTGAGAGACATGTAGGAATATCTCTAGGAGAAAATAAAGTTTATTACATAAAAAAAGGGACAGCTGCAAAACAAACTGGCAAGTTGTCCTCTTATTAAGAAAAGATAGAACTGTTTATCTTATCAAAATTGATTTGTTTCTTGGTTGTATAAGCTTGTTGGCACTTGGAAACAATATCTTGTTAGAAGATAGCTTGGAAGACAATCTTTCCAATTTACATCCTTTAACCTGTGTTTCACCTATGATACTCTTTCACGTTGCCACTTTTATTACTTTACTGCTGTAAAATGAAGAATTACAATAGTAAATATTGCTTTGGCTGTTCTATTCCCAGATACTCTTTGGCTCTGCTCTTTCACCGGATACACTTTCACTACAAAATGTTAACCTTTGATAACTGTAAAAATGAAGAATAAGACTGCACCTGTTCTGTTGCGTTTGCAATGCTGTTATAACCAATAAGTAAATACTTGCCATTGCTCAGCATTGGGTATTTGTATACCTTTCAATTTCCTGTAACTCTCATCAGCATCAGTGTATTTTGCAAATTTTGGTTTTATAACAAACATGTGTTTGATCTCATTCTGTAAAAAGAACAAATTTTCAAAATATTGTAAAACCACTTTACCACTTGGGGAACCTTGTGGTGAAGGCTTGCTGACTTTTTCCTTGGCATGAGCTATGATTTTATTGTCGTAATCAGTCTGGACCATCAATTTTTCATGGAAACCATGTATATCTGGAAGACCTGCTTCTTGTAAAGTCGTATATTTTTCAAGGAACTTTGTGATTGAAAAGTTCATGGTTTCACATTTCTCCTCTAAACTATTCATGATATTTCTCTTGGTTATGACTTTCCTGATTTGCAGAATAGTTTCAGTCCTATCATGAATGTTTATTTCCTCCAACTCAGCTCTATTCTTGTTGTTTAAGAATCCAATAAGCCTTACAACTTGTGAAGGTTTATCTATCAGTTCTGTTTTAGTTTTTTTAATTTCTACAAGTGCTTCTTGCAATAAATCTCTTTGCTCATAGATAACCTTTATTGAGGACCACTGTAAATGAATAGCTTGAATTATATTATCCCATAGGTAGTTTTTGATGTATGCTACTTGCTCACTGAAGTTTACCTCTTTCTTCAAAGTCTTCACCTATTCTTCTAAGGCCTTTACCCTCTGTTCATGTCCTTTAGAAGTTATCAAAGCATTCTTGTAGGAAGATTCAAGACTTTGATTGGTATTTTTCAAAGTGATGATTTCTTTGTCTTTCAGTGACTTTTCTTCCATAGATTTAACTATATCTGATGTACCTGTAGCTTGCTGTACCTGTGATGTAGATGATCTAGTGGCAGAGGTATCTATAGATGTTATTGACACTACAGTTTCCAATGCTCCTTTTGGTGCCAAATGCTCTGCCAGTGTAGAAGGAACAACAATACTGATAGTTGGAATGACTGTAGGAATAGAGACCTTATTTTCTCTTTTCAATGTTTCATTTTCCTTCATCATAGTTTCTGTCTGATTCTCCATTTCTTTGATTTGGGTTGTCATTTTCAGTACTAGCTGCATAGTCTCATTCTTTTATTTTTGTTGTTGAAGAATCTCCTTTGCCTGTGGATGCTCACTCTGTGGAAGTTTAAGTTTCTTTCTTAAGGCAACAATATCTTCATTCTTTTGCCTTATGAGTGTTTTAGAAACTTCAATATTGGAAATATCCACTCCAATTTCTATCACCAAATCTTCTAAGGACTTGATCCTCAAATCCTTAGCATGTAGATATGCTTTATCTAATTTCATTTGAGTTTGTAAATTAGATACAGTCTTTTGAAGGATGGTAGCACTCATAGTTTTGTTAACCACTTTTGAATAAAGCATTCCAGTGGTACTCCTGTGGAATTCTATTTGATCCAATTCATGTATTGTATCAGTGTCTACCTCCACGTCTGTTTTAGTATAATCTGCAATTGATTTTGGATCTGCAATGGTGGGTTTCAGAAATGACATGATCATCTTGTTGGTGGAGTAATCAAAAGTAGTAAGCAATCTGTCTTTGTTTCCTGGCTTTTATTTAAGGAATTTAGAATAAACCTCATTCTTAATTTCCTCATTTCTTTCTCTGATCTGTTTGAATTTTTTATGGATGTCTGAATCTGTCTCTTCTGGTACTTTGGAAGAGGAGGGAGATTTTGAATTTACCTGCATTTCCACTATTTCTCTATCCTGTTCCTATTTTAACACCTGCTCTTTCTGAATTTCTTTAAGTGTCTCATTGACAATTAAAGTGGATTCATCATCTTTTTGTTGATCATTGTTGTTTGCTTGATCTTCGTTTTCATCTATCTGTATTATCTTTTCTTTCTCAGCATCAGTCATTTTTTCCCTTTTGTTGTAAATAATTTTGAACTTATTTTCTGCAATGGTATCTGTTGTATATCCTTCTTCATTCCTGGTCCTTTTGTTTGAAGTTTCTGTCTGCTCAGTGACTTTTATTGCTTGTGAATTATCTATTTGTCTCTCCTTCTCTGTATTGGTAAAAGGATCAATCAATGTATTTTCTATCCATTCCATTTTATTTGCATATTTTTCAATTTCTAGTCTGGACTCGTGAAAGAATGGTGTTAATTTACATTTGACCCTTATGTTACTCAAAATGCCTTGAGGATCATAGTTCCAATAAAAGCTTTCCTGGAACTTGAATTTTGACAATTTTCTGACTATTTCTTTCAAGGCATCTCTGTTATTTACTATGAAGGGACCTGTCTGATTCTTCAGCTTAAATTGTGTCTTTTTTTTGAAAGCCATAAATTCACTGCATCTGCATTCAAAATTTTCCTCAAGTACTCCAAAGCAAAAACCCTGATAGTTATAAATTTTGGCAATTTATAAGGGGCCAGGTTTGCTCCAAATATCCTTAGTTCTGTGTGATTTTCATATAGGTACCAGTCACCTACTTTGCAGTTTCCAGACAATTGTAGAATTCTCTTTATTTCCTCATTAACCCTTGGTTGCTCTGTCTTGTTCAATAAACTCATGGCTGGTCTGATAAATAAATGTGTGAAGTCCTTGTAGCTGAATTCATTTCCATCTTCTTTGAGTAATGTAGTCCAAACTACCACTGAAAGAGGCTTACCTTCAAAATCCATCTTTTGCAATGCAATTGGGAATTGTTCTGCTTGGAAAAATAGGAAGAGGTAAAACAGATAGGATGAATATCTAAACACTCCTTCCTCAGGAAACTTGGTCAATTGATAGTGTATATTATCAGCAGTGAATCTGGCAAAATTGAATACTATTGCAGGAGGTTGCCCTGGGGAAAGTAGAAAGGAAACCTAGAATTGATGCATCAGTGAACTCATCATTAGAATAACCTAGAATGAAGGAAAGCATAGATATGATTTACTGGAAAATTCATGGAAATCATAGGTGGAATAGGTTGGATTTACTTTTGGGAAATCAACATGAGTAGTCATGAAGTTCTGAAGAATCATAAACTTCCTAGGGAAATCCAAGTCTAAATACAACTGAGTTAAATCTTCAATGGATAATGAGATTACTCTTGGATCATGGTTCAGTTGGAGCATTTCATTAATGGATTCTGTAGTTATAGAAAACAAGACCTCTCTATATTTGTTTACAATACATCTCTGGTCAGGGACATAGTGTAATTGGCATAGTATAATAAAGTCTTGAGCTGGATGAGTGATTGGAACCACATATTTAGGCAAGTTTGAATCCCATAAAGATATATCATTTTCAACTTTTTTCACAAATTTATCATGACACCAGTTATGCACTTCAAGTAGATCAAACTCTAATGTAGCATCAGTAATTTTGTAGTCGAAATCAATCAAGGAAATTCTCTCTTCAGAAGTAACAGGTGGCTGCAAAGGTTTGACCACTTCAGTAGAATCAGCTATTAGGGTTGTGGTAGGCTTATTTATTTTAGAAGATTCAGGCCTTGGAAGCTTGCTTGAGGCAGATTTTGGGGTTTTTAGACCTCGAGTCTTAGGGGTGACCTGTTTTCTTGTCATTTTAGGGAAAACTAAGTAAGATTAGACTTTTTTCTTAGTTAATTTTGAAAACAGGGGCTAATTGAGCAGATCTAAGAGAAATTTGGGAATCTGGGCAAGGGTTTTGGGATGAAAACACAGGTTTTCACGGTGCAGAAGACTGAAACAGGGGTTCAATGGCTCTTGGTGTAATTTAAATCAAATTGATCAGTGGAAATTTACTTTAGATGGCCAAAAATGGCTTTAAAACGGAGTTAGGAGAAATGGAAAATTCTAGAAAAAATTTGCCAGGATTCGCCCTCTTTTTTCAAGGTTTGGGTATTTCTCAGATTGGTATTTCTCTGTTTCGACAATCAAATTTATTTAATTTGACTTTAAGTTTGTAAACTTGAAGGTTTGGAATACTGAGAAATACCTTATGAAGTTATGGTTGCGGTCGAAAAGGGTTTCCAAATGGTATCAATCTTAAAACTGGTCACAATGATTCTTATGGCGAAGTTCTGTAGTTAAATATGATTTAGGGGGGGCAATTTGAATAGTAGAGGCCTTGAAATGGAGTATGGGCGTAGTTTCTCAATGGGCGGAGGCACAAAAGATAAGCAAACAATGAAAAAATTAAGGTTAAACCTTAGATTTTATTAATATGCAATGCATTGATGGTAGGTCACAGTCAATGACGGGAGCAATTTTGCTTTGAATGCGAAAACCATTCAACGGTATCGCATGGATTTTAGGTGGTAAGTTGTTTTGAGCTTTTGGAATGCGATCAAATAGAATTGGGACACGTAGCAGTGGGTGGTTTGAGAAGACAACTTTTATCGCGCAACTTTTCTCAAATGTTGAATGATTACTTTTGTCATGCGATATGCAATCTGCGTCGTCGGATTGTGATGGATGAAGTGAAGGGTCGGGATATTTCGGAAAGTTGTGGGGAAACAAGGTGGGTCCGGGCTTTTTTGATATGCGCCGTTGATTTGATAACAAATATCAACGGTCATGGCTTGGCGCAATGAGAATGGTGGGGTATGAGACCAGGTGATCGCGCTCAGTGCGAACTATCGGATTAAAATAGAGTTTGAGGATCAGATGGTTATGGCTTAACGCGACGGGGAAGGATGGGGCATGAAGAAGGTTCATCGCGTTCAATACGAACCATTGGATTATGATTGAAAATATGATCGGAGGGTTGAGGATGAGTGCGAGGGCACTGGTTTATTTGATGGAGTTAATGTATAAAAGGAGTTTATACATAGAATGGGCAGGTTAATAAAAGGTTTTTTAAACCAGGATTAAGACTTTGGTAAAGGGATATGTAACGGGAAAAAAAGGGGTAAGGTTAAAACTGTAACCATGGGTAAAGCTTGTGCGGGAACAAGACTAATGGGCAAATAAACTCTTTTTTGCACACACGTTTTATATACACAGTATGTAAATAAAATGCGTATTTTGCAATTATTTTTAACTTTATTATATAGTTTTAGATTTACTTAAAGTTCTAAAACTATAGGGGAGCGGGGATATTTTATTATGGGTAGTTTTATATCAAAGGGGTAATTTCGGGATGTATTTTCAACATGTAAGTAATATCTTTGATATAAAAAGTATATAATATGGGTTTTTTGGGATATTCAATAAAAAGAAGTTATATTAATAGGACTAGGATATTTTATAGGGAATTAATAAACTAAGTTAAGTGTTAATATGAAAAGGGACAATGAATAGTCAAAAATTTCATAAATGAAACTAAGAAAAGTGAAAATTAGCATAAAGTTTCATTTTCATAACTCATTTCACTTTTACTTATCATGTTTTTTGAGGCTTTTATGCTTTGTAAAATGGAGAAAGTTAATCAAATGGGCATTTATTTAACATTTAATTAAGAAAATGGTTCTCACTTATGAAATTCAAATGGTGATGAGTGCATGAAGGGTAAATGATGAAAATTTCTGGGATTAATGTAGAAACTTAACATTTTCAACTAATTAGTCATTGAGCCTTGGGTTCGGTCCCAACAGAAGTCAAGTAAATGCCTTGAGCCTCTTTGACTAACAGTCTAGAATATCAAATTGCTATGGGGAGGGGAAATTAGTTATTTATAGCCTGGTGAAATATATTTACAATGGATTTCCACCTTCTTCTACCTACCTAGTCATATCTTCTAACATTTTTTTTCTATTTTAATTAGGTGCATTTGAGCTAGCAACCTTACAACATTTTATTTTTTTTGAAAGCAGTAACATTTCTAATTCTATACTTATTTCATCCAAGAATCCAAATTAAACTATTCGATTCTTTTATTCTCTACCTAACTACTGAATTGTCATGATTAAACTGTATGAAAATTCTTCATTATCTATCTAAAACAAGTAAATTGAAACATGATAAGTCAAGATTAAATTGTTCAACTCATCATGGATTATCGCATTTACTGACACTCTGCCATAATCATCTGCAAAAAGTAAAGTAGTGGCATTTTGACTTGCACACTTTCATGTTTTATTCATCTTTTTTCTTTTGGGGTATATTATTTTTTCTAAGTCCTTTGATTTTTCTTTTAGGACTTTTTACCCTCTTTTTTATTTTGATTTTTTATTTTTATAAAATATGGTAAAATAACTTGCAGAAAGAAAAGTTTGTACATATTGACAAGACTACCATCAATCAAATCAAAATTATGAATCATATATTTATAGGTTACTAACATCGGCTTCACTTGGGGATGGCATTGCCTGGTGAAATGTCAAGAAATCTGAGATCAGTAGCCTTCAAATTTAAACCTTGGTGATCCTGTAATTTCCTTCTGATTTATGCAACAATTCATAATTATGATCTTTTATACTGCAAAGCTTTGGGCCTTATTTTCGGGCTTCAACTTTGTAGATAAAATATCCGATATAATATACACACTTGCAATGAATATTTACAATGATAAAGTAAATGAATCTAACTGGTGACAAACTCGAAAGAATAGTAGTGTTTCAGCTTCCTACCATTCATTGGTCCTTCTTGAAGTTCAATTCCATCCAAATTCTTGATGAAAAAAGAATTTTTACCTCTGTAACCATATATCACATAAGGTCCTTGCCATAGAAAGTCAAACTTTCCATGTTTATCTTTGTCCTGTCTTCATGAATCCATGTCAAAACTTGATCTCCTATGAAAAAATCATCTTCTTTAACCCTTTTGTCAATTTTTTTTTTAATTTTATCATGTAAAACTTGTGATCTTTCATAAACTTCTTCCCTTGTTTGTTGGAGATATATGGTTTCATTAATTCTTTGTTGAATATCATTTGTTTGCACCTGTGATTCCTGAATGATATTCATGACTGGAACACCCAAGGAAGAGAGGAAAACTACATCCATTCCATAGAAAATATGATAAGGTGAAGTTCCAATAGACTTCTTTGTGGTAAGTCTATCAACCCATAAGGCATAGACTAGATTTTTGTTCCAGGTCTTCTTGTTTTCTTGAAGTAATTTTTTGATGATATTGATTAAGCTTTTGTTTGATGATTCGGCTAAACCATTACCCTAGGGATAATAAGTAGTAGAATGACCTAAGGTAATATGGTATTTATGACAGAAAGAAATCATTTTCTTGGATTTGAATGCAGCTGCATTGTCAGTAATAATCTTATGTGGGCATCCAAATCTTGACAAAATATTACTTTCTATAAATGAGATTATAACTGAATCAGTGGCTTGCTTAGTGGGAACAACTTCTATCCACTTGGTAAAATAATCAGTAGCAGTTCAAATCCATTTATGTTGGCCTGAGGATGGAGGGTGGATTTCACCAATGAAGTCTAGCCCCCATTGCTGAAATGGTTTTTCAGTGGATATAGGCTTAAGAGGTAAGGAAAATAGTTTCTTTTTCCCTTCAAAAATTTGACATTTGTGACAGGATGTAATTTTTTTTGACATTAGAGAATAAATTTGGCCAGTATAAACCAGCTCTGAGTATTTTTTCTGCTGTGCTCTTCCAGTATAAGTGGCCTCCACAGTCACCTGCATGAAATTCCTCGCGAATTTTTTCAGCCTCTAATTTTAATAAACAATTTAGTAAAATCCCACTACTTTCTTTCCAATAAAGTGCATTATTTAGTATACAGAACCTCATTGCTTTTTGTTTGATGAATCTGGCTTTGGTTTTAGTTAACCCAGGAGGAGATTGTAAATCTTTGAGTACAAAGATAATATCAGAATACCATGGTGAGTCTAGATAGGCCTCACTTATCAATGGAGTCGCCATCTCCTCTTGGTCATCTATCTGTGCAATGAAATTTATATCTAAAGTATTACAATTAGATTCAACCATCAATCTGGCTAAACCCTGTCCTTTAATGAGCTTTGTTGGTTTGATTTCCAGATCATATTCAAGGATAATGGCAATCCACTTTCCTCTCCTACCATCAGGTCCATCTTGTGTAAGAATATCTTTGACTATTGCATTGGGGACATGCAATGATGTGGGAATGGAGTATGTAAACTCTGAAATCCTTTATGGCTTTAACCAATGCTAAAGCTTGTTTTTCCATTATATTATACTTGAGAGGTGCATCTCTAAAGGCTTTACTAAATAATGCAACTGGCTTTTCAAAACCTTGGTTGTGTTTTTGCAGTAGGACTACAACTATGGTATGTTCTGAGGCAAATGAAAAGATTATGATTTTTTTTGTATAATCTGGGCTGATTAGGACTGGTGCTTTTGTCAAGGCCTGTTTTATGGATTCGAAAGATTGTTTGGCTTTTACAATCCATTTTATTGCAGAGTCCTTTTTAAGCATATTATTGAGTTCTTTTATGATTTTAGCCAGGTTAGAGATAAATCTTCTCAAAAAATTGATTTTACCTTAGAATGCTTGAAGTTATTTTATGTTCCTTGGTGGTTGAATGTTCAAAATAGCATCAATTCTTGTAGGGTCTATCCTAATGCCTTCCTTGGAGATTATGTGTCCCAACAGTTTTCCTTCTTCTAGTCCGAAAAGAGTCTTTTTAGGGTTTAAGGATATACCATATTTTCTACACTTGATAAATACTTGTCTCAAGTGATCCAAGTGTTCGTCATTTTCTTTTAAAAAGATAGTAATATCATCAAGATAGATAACTAAAAATTCATGGATCTCCTTAGCAAAGGAAATATCCATGGCCCTCTGAAATGTAGCTCATGCATTTTTCAATCAAAAGGGCATTTTCACATACATGAAAGTGCCCCAAGGAGTGGTAAATGCAGTTTTAGTTTGATCATCTTCATGAAATAGAATTTTATAATAACTAGAGAAGCCATCTAGTAAAGAAATTCTTGAAGAACCTGCCACCCTTTGCAAAATATGGTCCATTTTAGGCAAGGGGTAATTGTCTTTCAAGGAAGCTTTATTGGGATTTCTAAAGTCTATACATAGTCGAATTTCTCATGTTTTCTTTCTGGTAGGCACTAAGTTAGAAATCCAATCAGAATATCTGACTGGTGCAATTATGTGTGCATCATACATTTGTTTAACTTCTTTTTCAATTAAAGGTAACTAAATTGGATTAATCCTTCTTAATTTTTGCTGAAAAGGTTTTTGATTTTCTTTCAAAGGAATCTTATGTTGAATTATTTCTTTGTTGTAAGTTTTGAGATCTTCGTAACCCCATGCAAAGAAATCTTGATATTCTTTTAAAAGTTCTGTATATTTAACCTTTTCTTCTAATGGTAAGGATTTTTACATTTTGACCATTTTTGGTTTTCATTTGTTCCTATGTTACACTCTTCAATATTAGACCTGACTGGTTCCATCTTTGGCTTTTTGGGCACATCGTTGGAGTCAAACAAGTCTTCTAAGGGAGTTAAACCTTTTGGTAAAATGTTATGTTTTAAATCTATCAAATCTATCTCATCTTCAATCATTTCCTTTATATATACTTTTTCCAAGTCATCTATGTCACTTTGAGTAAATATAGTGGTTCGATCAAAAGTATGTACATCTAAATCATCTATTTGACAAAAAATTGAATCCATGTTACAAGATGAATCTATATTACAATCATTATCAATTTGGTAATTCTGAAACTCTCCCTCATTGTTCAAAAAGTGATAGATTTGTTCATCTTCTGAGAAAATTTGCCAGTATTTTACATTATCTGGGACAATAGGTCTGTGTTTGATTTCAGCAGTGTATTTTTTTATTGGTGAAAATGAAAGTTTGCAGGTGCTGGCAAAGGTTGCTAAACAATGGGCTTGTAGATTATATTTTCTAGGAATAATGGAAAACTTGCTTTCTAAAAAATCTTTAACCAAATATTTTGTTGTGTCCCTTTATCTGGCCAATCTGGGATTGTGGACAGAGTATTCTGCATTTATTTGTTTTATAACTAACTCCGAATCTCCCATGATCAATATTATTTGACCTCCCAATTTTCTAATGATTTGGAGACCTAAGATTAAAGCCTCATATTCAGTCATGTTATTGGTGCATTTGAAATTCAATCTAAAGGCATGCCCTTGGGAATGGCTAGTTTCAATGTTGGTGATCCACACACCAGCTCCAGCTCCTGATTTATTAACTGAAACATCAAAATCCAGATTCCATAAAGTTTCATGACCAATGTAATCCTCCATTATTTTAGGCTTTATATCAGTGAGTTCAGTTTGGATATAATTCTGATCAGAGTTACAAAGAATAAAGGAATCAAGATCAGTGGGAGTTGAATAGATTGGACAATTGGTAGGTCTCTCGGCACTACTGATCATAAACTTCATTAAGATTTCTCTGTAAAGCTTTTTGGGCTATCCAAATACCGAGATAGTGGTATAACTCATGTCAAGTTGTAGATATCCCTACAACTTTGCTCCCCATGAGCGAGAAAGAAGCATGCCATACTTTGGCGGGATATCAACTATCACAACATCCATGATCATGCTTTTACCATGATATTGGACCAAGTTTACACATAAGTCCTTAATCAATCCTATGCACTGGACTTTACTTGAGTCAAAAGAGAATAAATCTTTATATATTGGTCGGGTTACGTCTAGACCCAGAGTTTCCATTATTGCTTTGGGAATTAGATTATGGGAAGCTCCAGTATCTAGCATTGCATTATGTAATATCTGATCATGGACAGTAAGACTTAAGTAAAATGGCGGTAGTGACTCATCTGAATGCTTACCATCTACATTGGGACCAAATATTAATTCAGGTCTATCATCACTCATATTAATTGTACCCTCATTTTCATTTACATTCAATGTTTCAGTAATAATAGATCTATACAAGTCATTTTTAGCCAATTCAATTAAGGGAATGGCTATCTTCAACTTAGATATTTTAGATTGAATATTAAATGTTGACTAAGATTTGATAGCTTGAATTAATTCATCTTTTGGAATTATTGTTTGGGATGATTTTTCTTGAGTTTCAGCAGTTTTACCTTTAGCTTGAGGTTTTCTTTTATCTTCTGTTTGAGTTTCCTGATTTCTGCTATCTTTGATCATTTTTTCAGGAATAGTTTAAGTGTTAGCAGATGCTTTGCCAGATCTGGAATTTTCAGCAGATGATTTAGGATTTGATGATTTTGAGTCAGCTGGATTCTTTTTTGGATCAATAACTGTTGCTGAATTAGTGGCCTTTGTGGTATTAGTCTTTTGGGAATCTTTGGAGGATTGAGCCACCTCATTAGTGATATCTACAATCTTAAGATTAGGCTGATTTTTAGGATTGGGTGGGTTTGAATTTTGTTTATTTTCTCTGGGAATAATCTGCAAAATTTATGTTTTTGGAGCCTCTATATTATTTTTGTTTTGATTTTGTTGAGTTGGAGCATTGTTTTTTGTGGTGGGCTCATTTGTTTTCTTTCTCCTAATTTTATATTGGCTGTGAATTTCATTGATTGTGAAGTCATAACCTTGCTTATAATCAAAGGATTCACCAGACTCCACTTTGAACTGTTGTAGCTCAAAGAGTTCTTGATCCTCCTGAGTGAGGAAAATTGTATTGCTTTCATCTATCCCCATTACTATGTTGATGTCTTCCTCATCCTCAACATTGTTTTGAGAAATTTCAGCAAAGTTCTCTTGAAATGGGGGCCTAATGTTTTGATCTGGGGAAGATTCTTTACCTTTCCCAGGATCGTTGTTTTTTCTGTAGTTGGGATTTTCTGATTTGGGATTGGTTATCCCATTGCGGTTTCCTTTCAATGTGGTCTAATCTCTCAACTAATCCTTCTAAAGTTTTGTTAATAAAATCAAATTTACCATCTAAGCTTGAATTCTCTTCTTTGATGGTGACCCTCCTCTCATTTCTAAGTCTGGCTTTTTTGGCTAGGATATTGATTTCTACACCTACAACATCTAGTTGCATCTGTTCTAAAGTTTCAACATTTCTTTCTCTTAATTGATATGCCATGTCTGGATCAAATCCATCAGGAAATTTTAGAAGTACTGAATAGGGGGTAGGTTTAAGATCAACAGGGATGGAATTGTAAACACTGTTATATCTGGTGCAATAATCTTGGATAGACTCATTAGCAGCTCTTTTAACAACATCAAACTCGGATAATATTTGTAGGGGATTCTTTTTATTTTCCCATTTATTTAGGAAATATCTATGAAATGCAGCTAAATCTGCTATACTACCAGCACCTAAATTTCTAAACCATGTTTTTACTTCTCCAGTTAAGCTTTGTGCAAACAACCTCATTCGGACATCAGATTCATCTATCTCATAAATTTTCCAAAAATCATTCATTCTGGTGATATGTTGTTGTGCAGTAATTTGTGAAAAATCATCAAATAATGGGATATCCTTTTGGTAGTTTTGGGGCATGTCATGGAGGTTTTGGGGTAAAACCAGGGGAGCATATCTGGCTGCCATGGCTTGGATTATTTCTAAACTGGGAGGTACAGTAGTAGTGGTAGGGATAGTGCTAGTTATAACAGTAGATGTGCTGAAGGTTGTACTTGAAGAGCTTGGGAAAGGGGATGAAGGATAGGTGGTATGGCTAGGAAATATAGATGAAGTGCTTATGAAGCTAGTGGGTGCAGTGGTAGTGGATGTAATGGACTGAGAAGATGATGGAAATACTATCCTAGGTTGTACAGGAAACTTAGGAATGAATGGTTCTGTGGATGAACTTGCAGTGGATTGAGGGTATGATGAATATATGATCCTAGGTTGCAAAGGAAACTCAAGATTAACAGGCTCTGGGGGT